>VWYE01016915.1:819098-850288 GCA_013398995.1 Alaudala cheleensis
CACAAAAAAAAAAAAAAAAAAAAAAAGAAGGAAACATTTGGAAAAAATTAGCCAACACTCTGCAAGGCTTTTCCAAGTGTACTATCCTTTGCTACATCAATTTGAGCATGACCTTTTATTTCTGGAAAACAATAGAATTCTGGTTTTTGAGCACTGGTAACTCCATCACTGCAAGTATTTTCTCGAAAAATATGAAAATGTAGCTGGATAAGGAACTACTCTGATGATACAAAGAATGCTCTAATAATCTCTAAGTATGCAGTAGAAGGGAGTTTACAAGCTTGAGGGGCCTCAGGCTATAACACCTTTACTCTTAAGGCACCTCTCCACTATGCTTGTAAAAAAGTAGGTCATTGTTCAATGAAGTTTGTGGGATCCATTCCACAGGGAAGAGACAAAATAAGACATTTTTATGGTTTTATACCTTCCTAAAATGGTGTCTTGGTAATTCTGGTCTCTATATTTACTCTCAAGATCTGCTCTAAGAGTTAGAGTTCTAACTGATTACCAGGCAACACAGGTATGAACATATTTCCTTATTCTTCCTCTCAGGCCATGACTCCCTTTCTCTAACACATGAAGCAAACACTAAATATGAGTCCCTCCTGTATCTTCAGCAAAAAATAATTCCAATAACTCTATTGATACATTACTGAAACCCAGAATCTCTGTCAGAAGACATTCCTAAGTTGTCCTCATTTGCTGCAGCAATTATGCATAAGTATAAAGATTCTCTGTGAGGCTTTCAAATTTTAGGATGTGGAAAGGTTTTTTTATCAACTATGCTTCAGGTGCATGACCTTCAGAAATGGGAATGATTTCAGCTATATTGATGTTCTTCTTCTCTAATCCATTCTTCTGAATAATTCTAACTTTCCTTATGGCACAGTGCACCTTCATGCTCAACTCTGTGCTAAGAGTACTTCTGTAGGATCTATAAGATGGAAGTGAAAGCACCAAAAAAGTGAAGTAATGAATATAAAGATGCTTGAGTATTTTATTTATTCTGACTTACAGAGTGGAGAAGTTGGGTGAGGGGTTTTGTGGGAGGTTTTTTGGTTGTTTGGTTGGTTGATTGGTTGGTTTGGACCACACACGAAAACAAGTAACTTTTTCTTTTTTATAAAGCACTTTACTCACCAAATGTCAGGAGATATGAATAGAAGAACATGAAGTGCCATAAGAAAACTAAGTCTGTGTAAGAGTAATAACTGATCAAGGCTCAATAAAGGATTTTAGCAGACTGCTAGAATGTGTAGGTCTCCTGGGATTCTTCTAGAGATTTGATTTCAGGAACTGCAATGATGAAGGAACCAGTGTATTTTTTTAAGAGAAAAAAATATTATTTCAACCGATGTTCTACTTCATAACAGGTCTGACATGCAGTAAGCTTGTTCTCTTTTTCTCTTCCTTTGCTTTGCTCACTGCATTTATAGCAGACAATCATTATAGCTTTAATCTTGAAACTACAAGCTTCCATTTCCAAAAATGTAAGAGTTTTCAAGTGTTTTTAGAACTATTTTAACATTAACAACAAAATCTCAGAACTTTATTCTGATCAGTATTTAAGTAAGAAAAAAGAAGTTTTTTTCAAAGAAAAAAGCGTTTTTCTTTAAATCTTACTAAAATTTTCTTTACATGCTCAAAGCAAATCAGTATAATACAACATTAAAAGAAAATCTTTAATATATTTAATTACCTATCTTTTAAGCAGTTTCTTTCACTTTCATCTTCCTTTCTGGTACTGAATCTTGGTATCTTTCATAATATGTGTTGCCATGAGCAGCACTTTCAGTCCTTGTGCTGTGATTTAACCCTTTGTGTTCTTGACAATTCTCTCTCCTCAAACAACAGGCATTTACTCATAAATTCAATTTGTGTTCCACCCAACTAGCATAGCAGGTTATTTTCTGTGAGCTGAGATTCTGGTGTTGTTTATGTATTGCATATTAACCTTTTCTTTCAACCCAAGAAATCTTATTTATATTCCAGCAGAGCAGGTGAATGAGGCACTCTATCAATGATAAGCAGAACTTTGGAGCCCATGAAGCACATGTAGGGTGCATGCAGGGGGCAATTGTCAGAGTATTCATAACTACATTTTTCTGATGATGTATACTCAGGAAGCCTTTCCCCTTTCCAATGGGCACATTTTTTATATGGCTTTCTTATTGTCCAGGGGTAGGGGACAGAGAACATTTCAAACAAGTCTCAGCAGGCAACTGGAGAACAGAAAGCCCAGTCCAAAAACACAGGATTCAAAAAATCTTCTTTGTCTTCTTACAAACATTTTTAAGATCTTTTTTGTTTTTTCCTGAATGACTCTCATCAGCCTCTCCAACCTTATGACAAGAACACTGGTCACTCGTCTAGTAACTAAAAAGATATGATCAATAACAGAAGGCTTAAGCTTCCTCTACATGGAAAAATATATAGGATACAAACTCTGAACTAGAATTAACCTATTGTTGTTGTCAGACAAATATACTATTCTACACTCTTCACTACTATCATGCTGGAAAGCTGCTTATTCTTAGCAAGAGGGGAAAATAAGTGACAGTAGAAGGCAATTGCATTTCTGCCAGCAGAGATATTTCTAACAGGATGTCACTGGCTTCATATTTCCTTATATATTATTGCAAAGGAATTAGGTCAGTTGTTTTTCCTTTCTGTGGATGAATGTTGTATAATTAGGGTATCTACATTGTTTAGATGCAGAGAAATATAATCTACTGTCACAAAAATGGTTATGTTTGCAGGAAACTGAAGCAAAACACGTGGTTGCCTTGTGCTTGCAGTGCCTTTAGTAATTGTCTCCCAGCTTCTGGTTACAGGATTCTCTGGAGAAGGGATTGAAAATTATCTCTATGAAACTGCTCCCAAGGTCTATTTCACAAATTATATGGTAGGACACAAGGTAAAAGTGGTAGAGTTTTGGGTGCAACAAGAAACAATGTGGACATTTATGAAACACTTGTCAGTGGTCCCAGGGACGTGCTGTCACTCAGGCTGTTGCTCAGGGCGCTCTGAGGATGAAATGTCTCATCAGTTTGGGATAACTCTCCCAGTCTTTAGTGACATGCATCTCCCAGATGTTTATTGAGTCACTGTAGAACATGACACAGGTATTTCTTTTGCTCCTCTTCCTCATACCGTGGTTTCCACTTGAAGGAAACTGGGAGAAGAGGTCCAATGGGAGTTACAATGTGTTGCGTTCAGAGCTCTGATCAGGATGACTGACATTACAACCTACAGAGCAAGAGGGTCACAGTCTAGATATAGTTTCAGTTAATGGGCTCAAACATGGTACACACCAATGTACTTTGAGATTACATAATTTTCTTCTGAAGTCTACCCTGCCTGCTGTATGTGATATCTGAAGAGCAGCTAAGGTGTCATAAAATCCTGTGAAAGAACAGCTGTAGTGCTGAGTGGGACTGATCAAAAAACACAACTTGTTCCAAGAGATCCTGTACAGAATCTCAGCTCTAATTGCTGAACTTAAAATGTTTAGCACATGTCAGAACCTTAAATTCTGTTTTCCTGCTTGGAAAATCTGTGATTAATCATTCTTTCTGAATTTTGAGTGAATTTTTTTAGTTATTGCATCTGTTTTATTAAAGAACTCTGCTTGACAAAGTAAAAAAAATCTACATTAGATATTATGCTTTCACAAAGAACATCTTCAGAGAATTTAAATCACAACAACAAAAGAAACCTTCCTGCCATCCCCAAAGATTTAAGGGTTTCTCAGGCATTCAAAACATTCCCCTCAGGTCTTCATTCCCAACAAAAACAGTTTCCTATTTCCTTTAACACACTGCCTAATGAAAAACAGTAAATACTCCAGCACAAAAGATTTTTTATCATCCAAAGCAGTGACTCTGTAGTAGTAATCAAGAAATTAGCAGCAACCGATTTAAAATATGAGATACAACAGGAGTGCCTTGGGGCAAATCATGCTGAATTCCATTCAATTTAAGCATGATTTTTCACAATAATTCTACATGTAATGTGCAATTTTTTTCAGTTGGAATAAATTAAAATGAACATTTATTATTGAATATTGTGAAAAGGCTAAAATGATCACATTGTTTCTGACTTTTCATTATATAGTTGTGTGGTTACTGTATTAAGGAAGTGTTTGCTTTGACATCTTGTATTCTTTCATGGGATCCTTTTTCTATAAGGCATGAATATTGAAGTCAATGCTTTGCTATTGCACTTGAGTTGTGCTGGTAGTTTGGGACAGAAGTTTAGGGACAGTTATTGATGGGAAAGTAACGAGAGGAAGGAAAAGCAAAGAGCTCTTGAAACTTATGGGCATTGTAGATGGCTCTCATTGGTTACTGTGGAAGAAAAATAAAAACATGTTTGCATATCCATTATGTCTCATAGCTGTGCTGGGCAGTGATATAATCTGATATAATCTGATTTCAAGTTTCTAAGAAACTAAGAAACTAAAAAAAAATTATTTAGAAGTAAGACATTGCAAGATCAAAAAACAAAGAGCTGTGATGTGTCTCTTCTCAACAGATATTTTGAGTTAATGGGGCAATGTATCATGTTGGAGGGTTAAGATTTTTTTTCTTTATTGCATTGCAGCCACACTACTGTAGAGGTGGTTTTTTTGTTTTGTTTTATTGTTTTGTTTTGGTTTTTTTTCTGTGGATTTTGGATACCTAAATAAAATTCATGGAACAATTCTGTTTCTCTGTATTACCAATCTTTTGTGTCATGAAGGGATATCATGTTCTAGGAGCATTTTGCTTACTTGAAGCAACAAAAAACTATTTAATTAATCCATTTTTTAATGTATGGAGCTTTTGTGATGCAGTTAGCTACTGTGTAGAGTTTTATGATACAGTTTCTCATCAGCATGACAGTGCCACAAATTTTGTCCTAAATTACAACTAATTTTAATTTGATTCTAAACTATAACTCCTGTTAATTGTGAAGGGGAACTAAATACAGAATAGCAGGGCAAGTACACAGCAAGTATTACAATCCATAGCTAAGAAGAGATTGTGCTCTAGTCATGCAAACCTGGGTGTGGGTTGCCTAGCACACAAATTGGTACTTTTTCACACAACTCTCCACATTCTAGCAACAGCTAACCTGCACAAATGAAAGCCTTTTGAATTGTTCCCTCAGGAGCTTCAATATGAATGTCAATACTGTCGAAGATAAACCACTTTATAATCATGCTGGTGGTGTTTCTAGTGGGAATAATTTTGGTCAAAAGAGATTTTGAGGCCTAGGAGAATCACAGCCTGGCCCCTTAAAAATAGAATCACAATATTTTTAATCACATTTATTTATATATTCACAAATCCACAAGGCAACAAAACTAGATAATTTACAAATACAATGAATGGATAACTGAAAACGAAAGATGAATGTAGAAATACTTGTATCTGAAAATATTGCAGTTCATTATTTAGAAGTTTATTCAGAATAACACTACAATTCAGGAGACAGCATTTGGAGTAATATTAGATAATTTTATGGAAACAAAATCTCAGTAGTGATAAAAACCCCCTAAAAACTAATAGTCTGCACCCTACAGGTGGGTGGGAAAGGACTAGGAGACAAATATTTACAATTTAATTCTTTGTTTTACTTATGATTTTTAATACAGTACAATCCTGGTTGTTCAATGTCAGAAATCATGAAGTACAATTAGAAAAGATACAGATAGCAATAATGGCACTCACCGAAATTATTTTAACAGTGTCATAGATTGAGACTATTCAACCTGAAAAAGAAACAGCTTGAGAGGAGTATAATAGTCTGTGATGGTGGGTAACACAGGGAGTAATTATCCATGATACAAGAAGAGGCAATAAATTAAATTATTATATGACATAAAGGATAAATATCTCTATATTTGCTCATTTGATTTTCTGTACAACTACTTTGACCACCTCTGGAGAATGATACCAGAACAAACAGATAGTTGGTTTCAACCAGCCATGCTGTTCTTATGGGGAATTTTTCATATGGCCATTCCGTGTGTTTAGAATAAATATCTTTTACAAAACTCCCTCTTGTCCTGAATCATCCCACTGGTAATTCAAGAGCTTGTTAAGTGTATAGCAGCACGGGGTGTCTTCAGGTGATGCCTTTTTGCATTCCTGCTATGCTGCAATGAGGAAAAAAATTAGTTTGTTATCATGAAGCAGACATCTAAGGGTGTGTAAAGTACCTGAATTCACATAATGGCATTTTCTAGATTAAGGGTGAAATTTTAGTTTTATAACCAAAGTGAGTGCTTCAACAAGATTTTACAGCTTATTTACTCCTAGTATAAAATAAGGTTTCTAAATTCACTTCTACAGTAAAATTCAAGCACTAATTTTTAGGAATCTTGCAATGAGCAATTTAAAAAAATATATCTATCTGAAAACGGATATGAAAATTACTTCAAATTTTATTAATATTGTTTCCTGGGGGTTTGGTGGTTTGTTTGGTTTTTTGTGATTTTTTTACGTTTGGCGGGGGTTTGGTTTTGTTTTTTGTTTGTTTGTTTTGGTTCTGGAGTGGTTTTTTTGTTGTTGTTGTGTTTTTTTTTCTTTTGTTTTGTTTTTGCTTTGTGAGCTGTTATGCTTTGGAAAACAGTGCCTTTGTTAATGTGAAAATTAATGAGCATTAGAAGTGTTTATGTGGGTATTTCATACCCCTTTCACTGAAATGCTTGGTTTATTCTTAGATGAATTCTACCATTAGATTCTAATTAGGCCCATGTACTGCTTGATCTACAGTTTAAGTATGTTCTTGAATGTCAAGTTTGAGGGGGAAGGATATAGAAGGTTGGCAGAGTAGATATTGTTTGCATTTTCTACAGCTATAATGTAAAAAGAGGTTTCACATGCACAACTGTCCAAAGAGCTCATTAATAAAAACTTCTGGATTTTAAAACTTGAAACTAATTCAGATGATATATATACTAGTATTACCTTTTTAGAAATTTGACATCCAAAGGTGGAGCCCACTAGAGGATTTGCTGACAAATAATACTTATTTAGCCAATTAGTTAAAACCTTCCAGGGAAACAACAAGGAAAGAACAAGTGAACAGGGAGACTGAGGCAGAAACCTTCACCAGGAATATCATGCTCTTTATATCAAAGAACTCATGACAATGATGATTCTCTGAAATACACCCATCCCACCCCCAATTGTTCAGTGAAGCTTGATTGTAAATTTTAGGGCCCAGAAAATCTTTGGAGGGGTGAGTGCAATATCAGAGAAAATAATATTTGAAAGTGCAACAGTTTTATCTGTGGATGAAGTTTTTCTGTAATAATGACATAATTTAGGCTAAACATATTATTGGAGTTGGACAGATAAGAAGAGAATTTTTTGCTTTGTTGATTTGATTGTTAAACCAAACTAGTTTAATTTAGTTAAATTAAACTAAAAATAAATTCTTAGACCTGCATATGCAGGCTGTGCCCCATTTTTGCAGATAGTAAGGTTCTGTGTGTAAAAATGTTTTTCTCGTGTTTCCTTAAAAGTATACATTTTTCTTGCTTGTTTTTCTCTAGGATCTTGATTTTGCTCAGCAATAATTTGAAAGCTGGAGGAGAGCATCTCACCTCTATTTGTCCACATTATAGCCTGTATCTTGTTGCTGAGGCATTTTTCTGGAAAGAGAGATATGTGTCTAGAAAGAAATTCAAAAAAATGTTCTAGAAATTCTAGAAAATAATTGACAGATAATCATAATTCATGCAGCTAAAGTTGGCATCACAACCTGTAGCTTTGAACAGATGCAGCTACAGCTGTGGTCTGTACTCAGCATGATACAGTCCTGCACATGGCCAGCGTGGAGTGAGCCATGTGCATGTGTATCAAGTCTCTGAGGGTGCCTGCACCTCACTGTAATGTCTTAAAAATAATTTGTGAGACCACTCCTTGGGTGTGTTTTGTAAAGCAAAAGGTTTAATAAACCTATAAAATAATAAACAATAAAAGAACAAAATAGAACCCAAGCACAGGTACATGTAATCACTGTACCTGGCTGCAACATCCCAAGAAGCACTGAGAAAGTCTGTGTTCAGCTTTAAATACAGAATGATTTAGGTGGGGTTTTTGGCAAACTGTCCAATAGAGAATGGCTACATTTCTGAGGGACAGGTAAAGAGCCCCACCCGTGTTTCTGTCTTGGCATAAAGCCAATGGCTGCCAAGAGAGCAAAGAAACTTCTAGGGCCTTTTCCGTTTAAGTGTTATGGTAAAATGAAATTCTTTTTTCTTATGTGGAAAATACCTGTTTGATTTAAAGCTGCATCACTACACAGCACAGTTAGGAACCCCTGGGATGTGCAGAAAAGCTGACATCCAGCAGACTAAGCCATTCTCTTGACTTGGATGGTCAATGCCTTCTGCATTATCAGGCATTAAACTGCAGGATCTTGAGCTTAGTCTACCACCTCAGAAGCCTCAGCTGATTACTTGTGTTGCTGACACCTCACTACTTGCCTTGCTCTTTGCAATAAAAAACCTAATTCTTTGATGTTTTGGCACAGAGTAAAATGTCAACTCCGTAAGGTTTTATAGTCTGCCATGCTATAAAATATCCTATATGTTGACTGCAGTAAAAGAAAGCAAAATTACTGATATCTAATAAAACGCTTTCAGTGTAATTATTCAGTATCTTTGTCTCAGATTCTCAGTACTCCTCTATTACAGAAAAGTTTCAGTTTTCTTATTTGTTTCTCATGGTATCAAATATAGGAAACTCACATTAATAATTCCCTCAAAATAATCAGAGTCAACAGAGCATTTACAAGTGATTAAGGAGAATTAAATTTGATTGTATGCTGCAGTCCTAAACAAATTTCATACTCACCTGAGTTTGCTTCACAGCAAATCAATAACACTAAAGACTTTATTTCAACAGGCAATATATAGTTTCCTTTTCCTGTTCAGTGTGCATATGAAACTATCAACTTCAGTTAATGAGAATTTTTTTCCATAAACATTGATGGGTGGAAATGTTTTCTTTGCTTTAAAAGACTTTTCCATCTTGTCCCTGACATCAGCTAGCAGCCTTGAATATCAAGAGGTGCTGCCCAACTCCTAAGAACAGTTTTCAAGCTTTTCAGTGGTCTTTGTATTCAATTATTCAGATATTCAGTGATTCAGTACAAAGTAAATTATTTCTATTCTGTTTTCAGGTTTCATTGCACAGCTACCAGTAGGATTAAAAAGTTAAGAAAAAAACCCCAAGACAACACTATAGGCATTAAATATCCTTGTAAAGTTAATGGTGAATCAAGTAAAATAATGAAATGTACTGGAAAGGTAATAGCATACCACTACCAGAATCTACACTCTTCTTGGGCACCAGCATGACTATAGCTTGAGTCTTTTTTATCTCAGGGTGTCATTAATTCCTGCACATCAAGAAGTCCTCAGAAAGGACTTCTAAATTATTCTAAAATATTTTCTTAAGGAGTAAAAGCGGCAAAGCAATTTCTGAAAGGTACACATATGCCATTGGATAAAATAATTGAAGAGGGAATGTTGGAACATTTTAAAATTTCCTGTCTCATTGTCAGGGAATGATTTGAGTTGATGAGCCATTTTGCATTCATGCCTTCAAGAACAATGTTCTCAGATGGTAACAGGTAACCCATAGAAAGATGGAAAACTAGAGATACACTCAAATATTAATAGAGATATAAAAAAGGCTTAAATTATTAAAAATATTTGGAGCAAATTTTTCCTAAGTGATAAATTAGAATGTGATTGTCTACCAGCTGAATAAAATAATCTGAGCGTGCAAGGGGGAGCAAAGTGAGTCACTGCCTAAGTTTTGTTTTGTCCACTGCCTTTGGCCTTATTCTGCAGCTTTGTCTTCAGTCTTGTGTCTGTCCCCATCTGCTTTTGTTTCAGGCTGGATTTCTGTGGAATGACCCCAGAGGAAGACCACTACTCACTTGTCTGTGTCTCCTGGTGGACCCCATGACCAGCACCTACCTCTGCCTGAAGAACTGGGCCTCTGTGAGACCTCATCCCATTGGTGAGGACAGAATCCCAGCTGGATCCTGCTCAGATCCTGCTATCTGCTCTTGAGGAGCAGCTCTGTTCTTGCTGCTCCCTGATGCACATATTTAAAGTTGCCCTTCCTGAAACTGTTAGAGCTCTAGCAAAGAGTGATGAGTATTTTTATCGTTATGCAACAGCAAGTACAGGATTCATGAGAAGATCTAAGGGCAGAGAAGTCACAGAACATCACGTAGCACTCTAAGCAAAAAGGTAATTTGTATATCCAGAGTGGAAAAATGAAGCAGCTATATTTAATGTCACCTGATGAACAGGAATACAGACAATTTTAAAGCAAATATAACTGGTGAATTTCACCTTGTGCACATGAATAGAACTTGGGTTTGTACTCCTCAAAAAAAAAAGGGGTGTCAGTTAAAGCCCTCTACCATTTTGCTTATTTAAGCATTCTAGAAACATTGGGAATCTTGAAAATATTTTTAATTTTAATAATTTATGAGCATTGTAGGAAGAAAAATTGAGAGTGAAAAATTAATTTTAAAATATTTTGGTTTTAATCATTCCATGTTAACTGATCCAGATTGGCTATTACAAACATAAGCTTCAGTTTGTAAATACATAACAAAATGAATTTATCATTTGAAGAATTCCTTTTAATCTGGATGTGTAAACTTTTTAATGGGTAAATACATTTCTAGTGTGTTGTAAACAAATATGATTCAGTTTATGCAACTCACTTTCCCTCCCTTAATAAAATCCTTATGCACCAGCACCTGCTCCTGACAATGCAAGCATGATGAAGCACAGCTGGAATTCACAGGTTAGTGAATTAAAAGAAAAAAAAGTCCTAAATGAAATGGACTGAAGGTTCAGTGTGTGGCTGCAAAGGGGATACCATCCTGCAGTTTATTGCATTTCGAGCCAGGGAACACGGCCTTTATAGCACTATTACCAATGAATTTTAAATCACTCTAAAGTTCAAACTTCACTGAAGCATCACATTGTATGTTGAAATCAGATGACCATTTTTCCTGGCAAATGCCATCTATATTTCAGAAAAACATCCATGTTCTAATAAAAAATGAATTAAAAGACATGGAAACTTCAAGCACCATTTGTCATCTGAAACTTATGTTCATTAATATGCTTCAAATCTCTAACTCTGAGAAAAGCTAAGTCAATTCTCAAATTACCATAACATTCAAAACTAAACAGTAATGCATTTTAAAATGAGTGTATTGAAAATTGAATGCCAACTGAAAATAAATGATGGTACCTTTTAAAATTAAATTACAGCAGACTTTTTTCTTTGTTCTTTCCCCTGTTGTCATCTTCAGTTAGTCTAGCTGTCCAATTCTTACCATATTTACCCTATGACAAGAAGGGCCTGGAATATAAAAGACAATAACACGACATAACATTTCATCATTAAATACTTCATAACAATCTTAAGTTGGGATTAAAAAAATCAATTAAATGAAAGGGAGTTTCCTATTTTTTCTGTTAGTTCTTCCACTACATCTACCCTAATGACATTTCACACATATAGCTGTTTTTTCATTTGACCTTGTCCACAAATATCTGTATTTGATATATCTCTACTATTTACAGGTTTTCACAGCGAAATGTACACATTTTTTATAATCTTGGTATACATTTAAAACCAAACTCAGAAAACATATTTCTTTAAAGCAAATTGGCAGACCAAGAGTTTTTCACTATAAAACTTTGGCGTGGGCAGGGAAAAGTAAGTAATTATGAAAAATAAACTTCAAACCAGATAGTAAGAACATATGTTAAAATGCTTACTTTTTGCTGATGCTGTTCTCAAAATACTCACTATAAAATGTTCAAATATTTCAGAAAACCCACCAACAAAACAACGGAAATCAAAAGCAAACCCCAATTTTTTTTATAGCTGCCAATAAAATTTAGTTAAATAAGAATGGGATTGTAACTTCCAGGAAAGTGGAAGGTTCTTAAGCTCTAAATGGGAGAACGTTACATGATAGATCCATGAAGTTTCACAAATATTTTCTGCTTTTTTAGTTGTCTACATTTTCTAAACTTCCTCAGTATTTATGCTTTTTGCTTGCATAGAGCCTAGCACAGCATAGCTCTCACTACATTTTCACATGCATGAAGCAGTAGTCTGCAAAGTATTCAGAAAGAAAATAAACTTTTTGACTACTATTTACAAAACTTATTTTGGTCAATCTTGTTCTTTCCATGTTCTTCAGACACCATTTCCACTTAATGGATTGAATCTGCTGCCTAACTGCCAGCTGCTCTTTGTCTGATGTCATAGTAGAACAATAACCATTTCAGTCTATTTTGACACCTTAGCATAGAAAATCTTTATTCGACATCCTTCTGTTTTTGTTGTATCCACATTTTAAAATGCAATCTCTAATTTTGCACTGACAACCAATTGAAGGTGTAAATAAATAATTGGAGGATTTAGCTGTCCAAATACCTGATTGAAGGAACAAATCATGTAGTTAAACCCTAAATACTACTGATTGTGACCACAAAATGAGTGGTTTAGTTGAAGCTCCTTTTACTTGTTTGACTCAGAAAATCAAGGCACTATTTAAAATAAATAGAGCACAATTTTTGATGTTAAAAGCTTACACCTCCACATCAGAGGAAAAAACCCCATTTTTTTTTGGTTATTCTCAAAAAATGCATATTTGGTGTGTCTCTCTGATAATTGAGGCCCCCACAAACTTTACAATAGAGAATATCTGAGATTTTAATGGCTGTGCAAATATGATGATACTACTTTTTTCACTTTAGCCAAAAGTCACAAAAAATTTTTCTCCAGGTAAAATTCTGTCTTTTCTTTATAGAAAATTTTCCAGAAAAAGACCTGCAAAATTGAGGCCCTCTAACAAAATTTTATTGAAGTAAAGTATATGTGCAATAGAAAAATATCTTTCTCTTAATTTTTTTCTTCCATTGTCCTTCCTGTGAGAAACTGTGGCACCTCAGCTAGAATCTCAACTGTGTCTTGTTGCTTTGTATCTAAAACTGCTTTTCTGAACAGAGATTATTAATCATACTGAATTAGGGAGATGATTGTTGTTGTGTTGAAACATCTGGTACGAAATATTTTGAGGCCAACTCATTTCCCTTGTCAACTCATACAAACAATTTGAATCAGGTCTCCAGAAGTAAAAGGATTTAAATACAATAATCCACTGGGTCATTGAGAGACTGAAACAAATGATGGCTGAAACAGATTTTTAACCATAAGAAATGGAAGAAAGACCATTTTCCTACATTTATAGTGACCATTATGAAATAAATATGCACATGTCATTTGCTAAACATAAGATTAATGGGAGACAAGTCCCCAAGTCAACATTTACAGGCTGAAAAAAGGTAATTGTCCAATTACAGACTTACTGAAATGTCTTTGGCCTGATGGGGCATGCCCTGGGGAAAGGTCACAAGATTGCCACAATAGATTAACTTAGAATTTGGTTTTCTATATATTATTTTGACAAGAAAGAGGCATTGAAAATTTCACTACTCTCCCAGTGACTTGCCATATATTCACAAATTCTGTGAAAGTATTCAGGCTTGGCTCGCCTAATAATACTTACTCCTGGTTACCAGTGTAGAAGTAGAACTTCAAACATTACAGATAAATTTTAGTCTGTGTCCCACACCTTCCCCAATTTTCTGGGGCTGTAGAATTTTACCCCTTCCTAAAAAAATTCTTACAAGTTAACAAAGCATTTTTTTCACTTAATAGTAAAAATCCAACACAGGAAAAGAGAAATTTTTCTTCTCTTTTTTTTTTTTGCAGTAAGTATTATTGAGGAGATACATCAATAAACCATAACAAAAGTCCAAAGACCTCACAGCAAAGATTATATAATCAATATTCATACATCTCTCAAAATTCTACATTTCGAGGATACAGGTTTTAATTAATCATCCTTCAAATGTGTCTTTAATTGATGAAAATGCAGATTAATATTTTCACTATGAAAATTAATAAATCACACTCATTAATTATTTTCATTTCTATTACTGCAGAAGAGCCTGCCTACTATCTGGAATAGTCTGACAGTGAGATGAAAATTCTCTTTCTAAATTAGAAATCTTATAGTGAGAGCAACAAAATCTAAAAAGCAACATGTCCAAGATGACAGGAATATTACCTGGCTTGAAATTGAAGACACTGTCCCCCTCTACATCCTTCTACAATTTTACATATAATTGAAGCTGATGTAGAGATCACATCACAGCATTTGTAAACTAAATCCTGTATGGTGTTGGAAAAAGAGCTCAAATGAATATTAATTCTTTGCTTAAACTTTCAGTTTAAAACCTCAGACGTCCAAAATTTAATATTTCATTTAATGCACATGAATTCTATTTTGAAGGTTTAGTTAAAAAAAGCCAAATCCACTAACAGGTAGGCAATATTTCCCTTTCTTTTTAGACATAAGAACAGCTCTTAAATGTAATCACACAGGTAGAAAAGCACTGATATAGAAGCTGTTGTCAGCTCATAGGGTTTCAGCTCCTAAATACATTAATTGCAGAAGGATTTCAAGGAAACCAGCAGGTAATTCAGTCTTGGACTTCAACCACACTAATGTTCACCCATCTCCAATATTGTATCATTTGTTCACAGCCCTGTCAGTCAGATTAAAGACATAATTTATTAGTTCCATGTGAGTCAAGCTGCTTAAGCTAGGAACAAAGCTTAAAGTGTTCATCACAGAGGAAGGTGGTCCCTCTGCTGATGTGTATTTGGTCTCAGACACTCGAAGGAAGGATTCCCCCAATGAGAAGGCATCTGCATTTCTAGGTGGGAAAAAATACATTGCAGCTATAGCTCAAATAAACAACTTCTGAGCTATTCTCCAGCAAGAATTTAAAACAAAAGGTTAAATTGGTGCTTAGAATTATCTGAAGGTCTTTTCCTCCTAAACTGCACATTCACTCTGATCCGCAACTGAGAAGTTAAAAAAAGTCATTGTTACCCTTTCTTTGAATGACCTTAAGCTAAATCTTTTATTCTTTCTAATTGTGGTTAGCAGATATCTTCTGTTTCTAAGTGTTTCTCTGCAGTTGCACTTCCTTGTGCTCTAATTAAAGCACTGCCCATTTTTCTCTCAGAAACAGTTAATGAAGATCAACTTCAGGTGGGAAGAAAAAAAAACGTGCTTCACAAAAATGCAATAATCCCAGACTGTGTGGTTTTTATCCATTTAAGATGTCAACTAATTGGAAAGGAAATCTTAAAAAGACTGAATTTTAATCGATTCACAAATCTGTGAGAAAAAATAAATCGTTAAAAAAATTGGAAAAAAAAAGTGGAAATTAATTCTAAAACACATATTAGTTGATAATCACATGAAAAGACAAATATATTCATTTTCAAATATGTTCAATAGTATTTTTTTTACTACATTTGTTAGTTACCATGTACCAAAGTATTACTCCAGAGTGCAACACAGAGAGGAAAATAAAACATAGACAAAAGAGAAAAACACTTGATTTCAAGGAAATCCCAGACCTTCCACATGCTTATTTTTCAAACTTTGACCAGAAAAATGTCAAAGTTAATGCTCAATTTCAAGTAATTTTGTAGACAAGTAAATTCCATTATTTGGCTATTGAAGAAGGTTACTAAAGTAGGTAATCAGAATAATTAAATTGCCTTCCCAGCATTCCCTGTACCATACAATATTCAATAGTATTCACTTAGGTCATATTATCTGCATGAACATCATTGAGTAGGTCTCCTGAAATATCTATTTTTTGTTTGTTTTAATCAAAAGAAGACATCCATTGGTTGCAAATTGCAATGGCTGTGAAAACTTTTATACCTACAAGGTGATGAATATTCACTTAGCAATAGACATCCGTGAAACTGGTAGATTCTCTTAAATGATTTTTAGAGTGCATGATGGGTAGCAGCCTCCAAGCTGTGCTCCCTGCCTGCAGCTGCAGTGCTTTCCTGAACTGTGCCATTTTGCTCTGCATGATGGTGCTAGTCCAAAATAATCTGGAAGAAGAGCTTATCAGGAAATACAGTTTCCATGAGCAATAATTTTGTTCCTGCAGTTTGACAAAGACAAAGAACATCCATGGCTGTAGTGGCATTAACAATGAACTTACTGACTGGAACTTATAAAGATTCACAGTTTACTCCACAAGAGAAGAGTAAAATAAAACAGTCTGTAAAAATTAAACAACCAAGAACTGAAAATGGATTTCCCACATCAGAACTGTGCATGAACATGAAGATATTTCTTTTGTTTCACAATGCCTGAAAATCTACAAATTCACTCAGGAAAATACTGCTGTTCATTCAACATGTATATAAGATGTAGTAGGAGTTAGGATTTAGATGTAGACAACACAACTAAGAAAACTATTACGTAATCTGGCTTCTGATGAGCTAGATGATTTGGCTCAGCCACCTAGTAAAATAGAAAATCACATTACTTCCCTGCAGCTTCTCTAGTGCCACTGCTTGCTGCACATTCAAACACTATACATGGAAATTATAGAAATGACATACATTAAAGCACTAAAAGATTACTTTTACATTATGTGGTACAGATGACTTAAATATTACATAGGAAAGATGAGACAGTTATCAATTTCACAAGATCAAATGGAAATTTCTAAACAAACTCCAGCTTTGAAATCACATCATTTCCGTTATTTTACAACAAGTAATTGTATTTATTGTTATTATCAGGTGTTTTACTCTTCCAAGTGCACAACACGTTTGAGAGTTATGGTTTCCAGCTTTACATGGATTCCAATTTATCATTTCTTAATTGCCTGCTTGGAACAAAATCAAGGCAATTTCCCTTCCCATCTGACCAAAACAACTTTCATCGGCCTTGATGTTCAGGGTCCGATGTTTGAAAGAAGGATATTGTCAGTCAAAGAGCTCAGCACAACAGCTCTGCAAGGTACATGAAAAATGGCACTTTGAGCCAGTTGATCTTAAATTCCAAAAAAAACCCCAAAATAGGTAAGTGAAAGAGGGAATAGAAAGTGAAAAATCATTTTTAGAATAAACAGAAATGTCTTCTTAAGAAGTACATGAGAGTATTTTCATAACAGTTATTTTATGGTTTTAGAAAAATAGAAGTTTAGTCTTTCAAGGCAGTGAGTAAATTTTCTTTTGGAAGAAAAATATAATGCATGCAATTATTATTGTTTGTGTACAAAATAAGAGCCCTTGGAGAAACCCCAATAATTTTAGGAAAGAGGAATAAGAATTACAATAGTATCCATCATCTCCTCTCAGGAAAGAACAACAATAAGAGGAAAGTTTAAAGAAACAAAGCATTCCCCCCAAAAAATAAATAACTTGAAAAGGATGCATCAAAAGAATTAAAATCAGTTGAGAAAGACAAATTCTTTAAGAAACTGTGTGATGATATCCACATCAAAAGAAATATCCAGTTGCTTAATGTTAAGCATGTACCAAAGCAATGTGCTGCATTAGGGCTTTGAATGTCCATGCCATGACAATATCATAACACAGAGCAGCTACAACACAGTTGCTTGTCATAAAAATAATGTTTTACAATGCAGTGGTGCTTTTCAAATCACTTAAAGATTCAGGGGAAAATGGTGAATCTGAATGTCGTATCAGCATACCAGGCAGCTTTTAGATTAAATGCTCTCAGCCACTTACAGCTTAAAACTGTCAAGATAAAACAACCAGCATCAACAGCAATTTTCCAGTGCTGGGGAATACTGGTATCATTAACATGTTAGTAGTAACTTGAAAAGATTAATTATAAAAAGCTATTCATATAAATTATTTTTAATGGCATACAAATGACTTTATACAAATAAAAAGCAAAACTGTTGCTCCTTTGTGAATTGCCTTCTGGAGAGCAGATGCGCCAGTGGGGTATATAAACACTGCATATACTCATAAAAATAACTTTCAACTGTGCAGTGTTAACCTTTGGAAACCATGGCTACCAGGCTAACTGAAGACAAACAGTAAAAGGTGGGTTGCAACTGTTTGAAAATAGCAATTTACCGACTGCAGAATAAATTTAAAAATTTCCGCAACAGTTGCTGTCTGTGCATCTATGTAGCTATCGATGCATGTGCTCAGTGCCCAGCGAGCAAGCTCTTCGGGGCCCTAACTGAATGGAGAAGTCAGGAAGAGAACTGCAAAAGCAGCTTTTTCTTTTTAAGTGTGATAAACATCATCTGTTTTTCCACATCTTTCCTGAGGTTGTCCAAACTAACCTTTTTTCTTATCCTTTAGTAATTCTGGTGCTTAAGCCTGGCAAAGGATACCTTTTAGGAAAGGACATACCTTCAACTTTGTTTTTCTTCTTTTCTTTGGTTCATTTATTTTGTTCTTGTGTGTGAGTGTGGGTGTGTTTGAGCTTGCAGGTGGTTTTTTTTGTTTGTTTGTTTTTTGTTTTTTTTTACTTTACTTCCAGATTCATTATTCTGCATTAAGCTGCATTGAACTACATTTGTCATCTATTAGTCCTGTTACTGTCTGCATTGTTCCTCATTAATTATTATTCTTCCTAATTTAGAATCACATGGAAATTTTGCTTTCAGGAGCATTATCCAATTCATTTATATGAATAAAATTAGTAGAGGACAGATCACTACTGCCTGCAATGCCAACTCACTATTAACTTCTGTCTGATTTAGGAAGGAACAGCTTTGACTTCTTTTGTCCTCGTGCAGAAATTCACTTTACTGAGTTTCCATGCTGTATCTCTAGTGTGTTTTAGAGGTTAACCTTTGAAAGAGAATTTACTCAATAGGTCCAAAGTTGGGTCCTGTCACTCACACATACCTGCAAAGCAAGAATTTTCAGACACTTGGATGCCTGTAAAGCAGAAGTTGAAATAAAGAGAAAAGGAATTTCACTGAGTTAGTGAACAGTGGGATCTTTATTTCTTTGGGATCATAAGATCCATTTATAACATCAAACATCATACTTCCAATTCAAAGTCCAGCATTTCCCATCAATTATTCTTACTTGCTTCACCTTTATTGATGGTGTGAAACAACCATTTGCCAGCATGGGAAAGTTGGTAAACTGTGCTTGTGTTAGATGAGGAATGTAACAATACCTGAGCTGTTTATTTACACTTTATAGAATTTTGTCCTATAAATATTCTACAAATTTCCCAAGCCAAATTTATACTGACTTGTTTCACATGGTTTGAAACCAAACATATATTTGTCCCGCTCTCCTTTGGTGCCATGCAGTGTTTTAATTAGCTTGGTCACCAAAATTTCAATTTCCTTTGGAGTTGTTTAAATAAGGAAGATTTTTACACCTTTTGAATAGCATAAGTCTTCTAGTGATTATGATAATTAACTCTTCATAGAAGTACATGAAAAAATGGGGCTCCTATAGAAGGAGGCATTCTCTTCTCCTTTGTTAGATAAGGTTCTCATTCAGAGTCGAATAAATTTTAAATGTAAATATGACAAAGTATTCAACAGTGTTGCAAAATGCTATAGTTTTTTAAGTTGGTCTTTATATTGAGGGCAGTTTTTATCATACATCTTGCATGAGATGAATAACAAATAAATATTTAAAAAAATTTCTTGCTCTTTCCAGGAATTTTCTAGTATGAATTTTATAAAAAATCCCACTATTTTAAAGGGCTAAAATCTTTGCCTTCTTTATCCAGAGGCAGCCCAGAGGACTTCTGAGTGTGGTTTCATCACTCAAAAGAAGCATTGCACTTGGCTAGACAAAAAACTTTTGCCTAGATATTTTTATTTCAGTTCTTACCTACTGCAAGATCTGGAGTCTGTGTGCTTCATGAACATTACAGGCAGCTGTAAAGATAAAATGCATAGAATAGAAAGAGTACATTAATTTTATTATAAAGCAAATAAAACAATCCACTCATGCAAAAATATGTGTGTGACTTATGGCTGACAGGAATGAAATTAGGAATGACTAAGTTGATTATCAAAGTCAGTATGGTTCTTTAATAAGTAAAAACCTGAGAGTACATCAAATGATAAGTTTTAATCTACTTCATAAAAAATAAGATTTCATTTTTTCTGGTCACAATGATGATTTAAAAAAACCTAAAAAACTCTGTTCAGCTTTTATTGAAAATCAGAGAGTAAAACCCTTCCTAAGAAGTGCTTCTCCCTTGAGTTCATTTACGTTATGTGGAATCCACAGTCTTTAAACCATCTTGAGCTATATTAAAAAGAGAGGTAGATTTTATAACTATATTTTGATTTCTGTGTATTTAATGAAGTTTGCTTCCAAAGCAGCAAAATTAGATTACTTTTCCTTTTAATAACTTTTCTTTACAAACAATGCTGTGACTAGATGGCATAAACAAACAAGATTTAGTCACACAAATGCTTATACACAGGTAGCAAATGAAGCAGAATATCAGAAAAATAAGAAAAATTACATTCTTAACCTAGTAGCAAATTGGCAATTATGAACTTGATACTCAGGTCACTAATGCATTTTTATTGTTCCGTCTTTGGGCTGAGGGACATACTAAATCAATCTGAAGATAAAATTCTTTCAGGGGTAAATCTCAAGTAACATCTGAAAATACAGTTGTTCATTCCCAATCCAATTCCCAAATTATGAAGAAAATCTATCAAAAAAGAATTGGCACCTCACTTCTGGTAAGGTGTCAGCCATCACTGAAATTCTTTGTCTTTGAAAAATAAATGAACGAACATAAAGGAGACCTGGCTGGAGATACAGAAAACAGGAAAGAGAAAAAAAAACCAAAAACTCAAGGCTGGGTATGACTCCGGTTTTCAGCTCTAGAAAGCAGCAAATATAAAATCCATGAGAGGTTTTACATGGCTTTCATTCTCTGAAACATTAGTAACTCTAGACCAGTGATTTCTTTACACCTCAGATTCCCAGCTTTGGAACAGGAATGCCACCACTTGTCCAGGAATGCCCTAGAGATATTGTCCTCATTCTCCAGCGATTGTTTTATTCACTGAGTGGTTCTAGTTTTAGTGTCTATGCACAAAACCCATTAAAAAATGCCTGCTTTTGTGGGTTCTTTAGAGCTTGCTTTTGACTGAAACTGAAAGGGATTAAGATATTTGTGGCCTTGCTTGGTGTATCTAATGAACCCAGCTCTGAGAGAACTGTCATTTAGTGGGTAATGTTGCTTATTTCATGGCACAGATCTCTCTTGCTTAGTTGCTTCCTTATTTTGTATCTTAAGAAAATATGCCAAGAATTTGGGACATGTTTTTGAGGATGCCTGGTAAAACTTTGTGTTTCTGTCATTGCCTGGTCACAGTAGAATCTATCCCTATGTCATGCACTGATTACCTTTTTAATTCACATCAAAGAGATATTATTCTGGGTTTTTTTTTTCTGACTGGGTGAGAGCCACTTGGAATTTACCAGAAGTCAAAGCTGGTGTTCTGAAGTAAAGAGGAACTAAAAGAGATGGAACATTCAGTTCAATCTAAAAAAAAAAATGCAAGAGGAAATTCAATAATAAAAATGTCATTGGAAGGAGTGTCCATTTATTATATTTAATCTTTTGTTTGTTTGTTTGTTTTATTTTAACATTGTCAAGAAATCTCATATCTGCATATTCTGTGAATGAAGAGACCAACAAAAAAAATATTTAAATTCTCTGGCATATTATTCAGGATGGGTATAATGTTGCTTTGTCCCTTTTAAACATTTTACAATCCCAAATTATTAATCCCATTCCTTTACATGGATCTGTTTTAATATCATTTTGATTACTCTTCTCTGAAACCCGATAGTAAGAATGGCAGATAAATCATCAGTGATACAGACCACTGTTTTTAAATTATAAAAATATTTATTAACTGCTGCAGGAATAAAATTAATAAAAAATATGGGAATTTTCTATAGAGAAATTTTTTAGACACTTTGGCCTTTTCAGATTTATTTGACACTATTTGCTATTTGTCATTATCAAATATTTCACAGAGGTATGTTTCGGTATGTTTTTGTATTTTATCTGAAAGGAAAGAATACTCTTCTGGATATTTTTTCCCATTGTCTATTTGAACATAACAGTTTCAATTTTGCTTTGAAGACTGTATGGATTGTCCTGGTAGTGAGGCCAATTTCAGTTTTCTGAGATCCCTGGAAACATGAAGAACATGTCTTTTAAAGACAGTTAATATATCTGCTTCCATGCAGTCTAACAGCTCATTCACATTAAATTACATACTTTTGTCAATATCACAGTCACTTCATTGTCAGACACCTTCAATATGAGACTATTTATTCTCTTCTCTCCTTACTTCAGTTCTTGACAGCTTCATTCTTAATACCTGAAAATATTAAGTAGGGAGGTACTTTCCCAATGGTCTGGTTAGATCGGTACAAAGAAATTATCAGGCTTCAGCTTGACAATGTCCTTATCTGATGTAACAGCACATTCCAATCTCTGCTGTTGGACCAGCAAAGCAAATAATCCTTTTGTGGTTTTCTGTCTCTGGCACTTGAGATTTGCTTTTGCTTTTTGAAGCACTGGTCTGAAACTCATGATCAGATCCTCCCACAAAGCCCCTCTTCTACAGTGTGAATGAGTCCTGTTTGGGTGCTGTGCAGTCTGCAAGGATTTTGACCCTACTTGCCCCTAAATATTTGAATCCCTTTTGAAATTAGAATCTGACATATTACTTATGGATGATATAATAAAATGAACAGCCTCTCATTTCTATGGGCAAATAATACTCTCTCCCAGTCTCAATCTAAATCAAACTGCAGAGTCACTAATAAAAGTAAGTCATGACTCACAAAGTTAAGTTCTTTTGCATTAATCTTAAACTCTTTAGCAGTTATTGGAGTCTCACATCATTAAAACTAATGTCAGTGGTATAGTCTGCAGTAACTATTAAATTTACAGCTGGAAGATAAGACTCATATAAAAGAAACATTACTTTACAGCCATACTAAAAATGAAAATATGTAGATACTGTTTACATTACACAGATGAAGCAGGTTTACAGGGAAACCCTTCATGCTGTAGGAAATCTATTAGGTAAATAGTCACAGCTCTTTTTTGGACATTATTTTGTCAAATAATTCTGGAAGAGGCCTAATTATATAAAATAATATCTTTTGTATAGACCCCTGATGTTTTTACTCATTTTATTAGCACTTCTTGCAGCAGTTAATAAATACTGCATACTCTCATTTAATAGTGTACAGCATATTTAACTAAGTTCTACTAGAGCAACCCAAATAAAATGGAGCCAAATTACAGCAAGTGTAAAATCTGTCCAAGGTCCACCAACAAAGTATAGGTAACAAGGCATTATCCATTAATTTACTGTGGCTTAAGGACTGTACCAGTGTGAGGAAGACAAAAAATCCATCCAGGAACATCTGGAGGTTACCATCTGAAAAGCACTGTAAGAAAGGCTGCCTGAGAACCTTTCCTACCTGTTAGATATAGAGCATGCTTAATACTTCTCTCAGTAACTGAAGAGGCATTTTTACTGGGGAATAAAAAAAATATTTTCTTAGAGAGTTAGAGGCAGAAAGGATTTTACTCTGGTTCTTGACAAATGTCCCGCCTCACTTAGGGTGTATGTGCTCCATGTGAGCTGACTGGAAGCAACCGCTCCGAGGGTTTTTCACCTACCTCTTTTAGTCTTCATAACTCAGGAAAGGCCTAAGAGGGGCTGGTGAAGAGAAGCATCTTCTTTTTACATGAATTGCAATGTCTCAACTGTCAGTGAGCAGAGGCTGGACTGTTAAACTTATAAATTAGAGGTAAACTTTTGTGCCTTTCAGTCTGTCCCAGGAATCTGAGGCTGGATTTCATCTCCTCTTTCACCAAACATTTTGGGGATTTTTTTGCATTCTAGTGAAATATTTGTGAAAACACACTATTAGTTTAAATTGATATTGGTCAGAAATTAATCTGAATTTGTGAGGTTTAGAGATGATTTTTCAGATTACTAGCACAGTACATATACCATATATAAAAAAAGTATAATCAAAACCACTTGGGAGTTTTTTATGGAAAATTCTTAATATTTTCTAGTAAAATTTTTCAGCTAGCATTCAATTGCTTATAATTCAATTTTGAGACTCAAAATGTTTAAATGCACACAAAAATTTCATTAAAAATTCTGGATATGATCTATGTCTAAGAAAAAAATCAACTATCCTCTTGCAACCTGAATAGTAGTATTTATTTCAGATTAAAAAAAATTGTTTAATTTTAACCATTTTAGTTAGAAAAAAGGAAAATAAATTTCAATCAACTGAATAAAAAGTAGAATTCGATTTAAGGGGACTTTGAGGTAGAAAAGTGCTTTGAGATAGAATGGGAAAACCATTTAAGCAAAAATGAAAAAAGCTTTTATTCACATAGGATGAATGTTACTTAGTTAATGAGGCTTTTAAATTTTGCTCTAGAAGCAAAGAAAATCCAATCGTCTCAATAACTACTTTTCAAATTTTATATAGTGCTTAATGCAAACATCATATTGTAAGCCTCTGTAAACCACAGAAAATACTACTTTTTTTTCTTTCTTATAATTGTTTAAAGGCAGCATTTGTCCTATTATGGGTACCACTGAAAAGATTCTGGCACTATCCTCTTGGCACCCACCTTTGAGATATTTATATGCTTAAATGAGATCCCTCTCAGTCTCCTCCAGACTAAACAGGCCCAGCTCTCTCAACCTCTCCTCCTAGGGGAGATTCTCCAGTCTCTTAACCATCTTAATTATCTTTGTGCCCTTCACTGGATCCTCTCCTTGTCTCTCCTGCACTGAGGAGCCCAGAACTGGACACAGCACTCCAAGTGTGGCCTCAGCAGGGATGAGGGAGAAGGAGAGGTCACCTCCCCTGACCTGCTGGCCACACTCTTCCTCATGCACCCCAGGACAGTGTTGGCCCTCCAGGCCACAGGGGCACACTGCCAGCTAATTCTACAGGCCTGACAAAACATTTCTTTTACATCCATATGTTCAGTCTAGGGAACATTCTCTTAAGAGATATGATTCAATTTAACTATACAATAGAGACAAATTATTTTTTTACAAATCTGATAACACTAACCAAGTGCAGAAACAAGTAAAGAAAACTCCTTTAAAGAAGACTTTACATTATATAAACATTAGAATGACCAGAAAATCTACCAAATTAAAATAATTCCTTTTCCTTCTATAGCTTTGCTATTGCAGAAAAAAATGATGGTCTACTAAATTGGTAATAATTTATTGAGAATTGCTGCCCAAAGCAGTGTGTAATCAGTGAAGTCATTAAAGAAAAGCTAAAATAATTCTTTCTTTTAACTTTCTTGTTTTGAAGCCAAATCATTTCTATTAATCTTTCAATTTTGAGATTTTTTGACTTGCTTACTTTTACTGGAAAGCTGCCATTAATTTAATTGCTATTTAAAAATAATCAGGAAATGCAAACTTATTTCAGTTTGTTGAACTCCTTATGCATATTTGCTTATTTTATTTTAAGTGTCTATGTGTTGTGCAAGGACCAGTATAACCATATTTACTTCACATCACATAACACTGGGCATACTCACATTTTCTGATACAAAGCTCACTATGAAAGTTATGAGTCTTAAGCTTCTGAAGAGTGTTAGTATTATCTTAAGTTACTCTGGAAAGATGCATTTTCAGGTGAAATGGAGCTAAGTTTATTTAAAATTATGGTGGAATACATGGTAGGTCATAGACTAAATTTTAATAGTTGTTATTGTCAATAGATATGGACTCAGGTATGTAATTGTTCTGTCTATAAATATGTTATATCTACCACTTTCCCAAGTTTAAAAGCGAAATGCCTCTACCAATTAAAGTTTCAAAATGATGGTTAAATTCTCTTGGTTAGGTATAGATGTAAACATTGAGATCTGTCAGAAAAATATATAATTTCAGCATAGTTATCTGGGTTTTTATTACTTTTACTTTTGTTAAGGCTATGACCAAGGTGAGAGTACTAGAGAGTACAAGGGTCCAATACTATATTTGGCTTTCAAAGTCCTGTCAGTTAAAAAAAATCCTAATTGTTCCATATTCCCTATCTCATAGATCATATGAAATTTGATTTGGCTCAGTGGGGGGTTTTGTCCTAAAATGGAATAAAACTCAAAATGGTTTTGTAATGAGTGAGTTAAACATTTCATTAGATATTTTGAATGGATGTATAAAGCTTTTATAAGATTAGCTAGACCTATGTATATATTAAATCATATACATATGCTTAAGTTAACTAGAAACAGGAAGTATCCCAAATTTATCACAATAAAATTAGTTAAGGAAGATATTTTGCTTTCCTTGTGGATAGAAATAAGGAATTCAGAGACCTTTAAAAGACAACAGTTTTGGGGTTTTTTTATTTCAAAAGTAGATTTTTTGGCATTTCTCAAATTAAGAGAGAAGGGAACAAGTTATTTAAAACATTAATTTTCTCAACCTATTAATTAATGGAAAGATGTAATAGGAAAAAGCAAACTTTGAGGAACTAAAGGACACAGAAAAATGCAAGCCATACAGCAATGGATTTTCCTGAGCTGAGAGGAAACGAGAAAGAACAGAGTACATGGAGCAATGACAGTGTTTGGTACTAGTTGACAATGACATGCAGAGCATCCTAAGCAATAGTGTTTATCTCACAGAGCATCTGAATTATTCATAGATTCCAACAGTAGAATAAATTTATTGTCTCCTATAAGAGATATAAGAGGTTGATAAACTGCTTTTCTGACCTTGAAGAACTTTGTTGGCACATTAGGGGACTTTGATACATAGCAAGGTGCAGACACTCACTATGATTTGTTAGGTGCATTCTGCTGGGACTGCACTATCAAGTGAATTGAAAACAAAACGCCTCTCTCAAGAAAGCAGCGTGAAAAAAAGTGCCAGTGGATTCTCTCCCACTGTCTCCGTGGTACAGATGACCAAAAAATGAACAATGGGAGGATTTTTAAAGTTTGGTTTTTAACTACTAACCTGTGGAGAAGGGAAGACGGAATATCTTCTTACCTTTTGTTTTCTGCAGTCTATACACCTTCCATTCTGGTACAAATGATTATGATCCATCTTGCTTTGCCCACAATTTTTGGTTCTGTAGAGCATGCTGGGATTCCAATGTATGGCAGCAGGGCCTCAGAGATTTCAGAACTAAGATCCTACTGGTATGGAATGAAGGACATGCTTTCCTACTGTACAAATACCATTCTAATATGGAGAATGGGGGAAAAGATGATTGAGGAAAAAAATGTTGCACAACTGAGATATTTCTTTCAATGGATAAGGAGAAAGAGTGGCATTAATTACTGGCAACAGATATTTCTCTCTTCCATCTCTATGTGTTTAGTCCACTAGCTTAATATCAGGATCCTTTCATCCTCTCCTGCTTGGACAGGCAAACATACCTCACAGAAGTGGTTAAATTACCTGTTTTTCTCAACCTCAGGGACTCACTGCAGAGGCAGAGGCATCAGCACACAGGGCCTCCAGAGATCAGCAGTTTGCCTCACAAAACTGCCATCTGTAACTCTGAATAATTAAATATAACTGATAATCAATCAGGAGCATATGGTTAGCATAACAGAAATTGAACTGTCGCTGAAGTCAGGGAAAAAGCTGCTTCACTGAGGATTAAGAAGATTGGATTTTGGTTACCTGCACACTATATTGCATGTGAATAAAAAGAGGATTTTAGTTTCCAGTATAAGTAGTCTATTAATCCTAATAAATGCAATGCTTTTCCTACAGAAACATTAAACATGAGTTTAGTGCTTTTACCTCATTCTAATACTCCTGTCATAAAATAACACAAAAATAATGTACCATCTTAAAATAAAACCACAGGGCTGTCTTGTATAAGCTATTGAGAAAGATTTATTGTTTTCAGCTCAGAAACAGCAAGAAAAACATAAGAAGGTTAAGAGCTGAACTGTGATTGCCTAACTCAAGCAAATGAAAGCAAAGCAGGTAAAACAATCCTGCTTCTGTGGCTTGTGAGAAGCCAGTTGGATAAACCTGTGCAAAATAGTGATGCTTCCTTTAAGACAACATATTTTAAACAAGCAACCATCCCTTCCTTTGTGAGCAGTTGCTTTTAGTTCTAGCAGCCACTGGTAATTGCTGGGACACCTCCACCTTATTGCTGCTAACTCAGAAAGGTGCAGTTTTGTCCTCGTTGTACTTCCATCTTCCTGCTTTTGCTAGGATGTGCCTACTTGGATTGAAAGAAATTACTTATCTTCAAGACCACCACTGTCACTACCTATGGGAGTCCATACTCAAAATCACTTCATTGTTCTAAAAGATGGGAAGAGTACATGGCTGGAAAATTGCCCTACAGGAAACTAATAGGGACCAATTTGTTATTTATGGGTGTAAATACACCCTCCCCTCTCCACTCCCCCCCACACTCTATAGGATGGGGGGTTATTCAGTTTGGGTAGTTTGTGTTCACAGACACAGTCCTGGTAAATACTGAATGCCTGAGCCTTCAGCCACTGGAAATGCCAAAGGACATTATGTATGCCTCTGATGATGAATAATCAGCAAGGGATTGACAGTAAGCATAGGTAATTTTGATTGAATAGACTCTCTGAGTTCATATGGACAATTCAGAAGCCTATTATACTTGTTTAATGAACATGAGTAGAGTAATAGAGATCATTCATTAATTCACTACATTAATTGAAGCTGGTGTTGTTACCTTTCGTCTTTGTTTAATTCTGCCATTATCTGACCCAGCTTTATATTGTTGATATTTTTAATACTGTGTGAACTGTTTCATGTTGACTTTTTGATGTAGTATAAAAAATTCAATGCAATTTTATTAAGAACAGTACTAAAGTGGGATAAACAGTAATTCCATCTCTAGTGCTATCTATATTTTAATTTTCAGTGTAAAATGTTCTGCTTGACCTTTTAGAAAGCTCTATTACATTAAATTAGGATGCTCTATTTCAGTCAATGTTCATACTGACACTTCTAATAAACCTTGGAAAAGGAAAATATTTATAATTTAAGCTTGTCTATCATCAGATTCATATTGCAATTGCAGACATTAAATGTAAAACTATATATATATTTCAAGTAAAAGCAAGAAAAATACCTTGTATAACTTTGAAGATTTTCATCAGGTAAAATGAGTGGGAGTTTTGAGCCATTCAAATCTTTTTTAAGTTTCTTTCTTTGACAGTTTTGGTTCCAAACCTGAATTTTGCTGGCTACCAGAATAGTATGTGAATTTGCTCATTTATTCATTTCTGGATAGTCCCAAGCCCTGTCTCTGCTCTAGCTGAAAAGACTGATGGCATGTTAACACTTCTGAGGTTATTTGTTCTTAAGTACATCTTCTAGGTTATATGTCATAATGACAAGCAGCCAACATTGTAGGTGCCAGAAACATTACAGCCATGTAGCAGGGTTACAGTTCATAGACTAAATCAGCTCAGAAGATGTATGGGTGGTCCAATGATTGCTGAGTGCTCAGTCCAGGAGTTTAAGAGAAAGAATCAATGAGCCGCAACTGTGTAAAATAGGGGTCAAATATGTGCAGCTGAGGCTCCACATATATCAGATAGGGCTATGTTTTATCTTCTGGTGTGTAACATTTGTTACTGAAATGGGGCTCAGAAACACTCTATTAAAAGTAGATTGGTATTAATTAATTAAGATTACTGTCTCCCCTAGAAGACAGGAGGATAGCAATATAGTTCTGATCCACCTTCAGCATATTGCTATCTATCTCAAAATCTAAGTACCAATTCAAAATTATGAAGCAGATACTCGATCAAAACTATCTCCTGCACTGACTGCCCTTTGGTTTTGTATCAGTGGTTTTCTTGCCAGCACAATCTGCTCCACCAGTCATAGCTTCCTTGCTTCTTTATCTGCATGACTGTGTTCCAGTGGACAGTTGAATCTATTCCAGGTATTTATAACTATTTCTGGATTGATAAATAATATTCTTTCTCTGGTGCTGATTCAGTTTCTTTGATGTGAAAAGAAGGCTTGTACTGAGTTAGCAAAACAAACACAAAAATTCTTGCAGACGTGTGAGAATTTCAAGACCCTCGTCAAGCTCAGCAAATCTAGCTTACCTCCAATACACAAAACAAGTTTGGAGAAAAAAAATGTCAGTTAAAACATTAAAATCCCTAACTTTCACATTCTGAAAGCTCCTGTCTTTATTGGTACAAGTCTGTAAGGATTATTATGATGACTCCCTGTGGGTTTCCATCCTTCACTTCTGGAGCAACCTAAACTGCTTCAGAGTCTTTAACACTGAGTTGCTGTTTTTTCTACCCTAGACTGGGGATGCTTTCAGAAAGGAATTTGATCTTAGATCTGCTTTCCAAACAGAGAAACCATAACTGGTATCATTAATATGCTTTTGAGGCAGAATAGAGGTTTCCTCTGCAATGGGTCTCCTGGGCATGTGGTGGTGAGGATGCTTTGAGGATGTACAACTGCAACAATGAAATTGAGGTTTCTGAACCAGTGTTTGGGAAATTGAGATAAGAAGAACTTTAACCTAAGAAATGGAGAGAAAGGAGTGAAATGGTAGTGCATTAGCTACTTTGAGTTTTAGCGAGAAAAAGAAAACATAATTAAATGTGAATCTAGAAGTAAATAAAAGCAATACTGTTGAGGAAAGAAAAAAGCAGCTGGGAGGTACTGATGTTAATAAGAACAATAGTAAATATAGAAAGGATAATTTTGAAAGTTTTATATTTAGTCTTCTAAGAGAATTGTATATGACCATCAATGCTGCTGTAGCCAGTTCAAAATTAGGAAGGTAGAATATATAAAAAAGAGGATGGCCCTAAACACTTCCAGGGATAAGGCATTCACAGCTTCTCTGGGCAATCTAATTTCATGAAAAATAATTTCTTTGTTACATGATCACTATAAGAGGGACTAGATGCCCAAGTCTTCTAACTCTATATTTTTAATGCTTAGTTGGAAGAGAGATAGCTTACTTGGCATGTTAAAGAAAACTAAATTTAATTATATTTTGTTTAATTTATAAGCAAGTTCTATAATTAGTCAAAAACATTGTTTTTGACTACTTTGTTGAAGCTTCATCTTTTTATTCAACTTTTATTTCATTAAATTTTATTTCATTAAAGAACCTGTAAACAACAGAATCTCAAAACATTCAGTATTTTTTTTT
>VWYE01016915.1:850551-1005545 GCA_013398995.1 Alaudala cheleensis
GACCAGTCATCCATTTAGTGACCATTTTTAGTCCACCTTGGGTGTAGCCCTGGTCAGGCTCTTGTCCTGCCCAAGGAGTATCCTAGAGCCTTTCAATATATATCTACTTTAGCTCTGTCCAGTCTCGTTTTCAGGTCAGCCTTACCAAAGCATCAGAGCTGGCAAATATTATTGCTAAGGCAATCTCCAACATCATTGAAAGGCCATGGAGAACAGGAGAAGTGCGCATGGAGGAAAGCCAGCGTCGTTCCAGTCTTCAAAAAGGGCAGCATGGAAGACACATAAAAGAACCAGCCAGTCAGTCTCACCTCCAACTCTTGAAATGTGGTCCAACAGCTCATTCTGGATATCATCTCTAAGCATAGGGAACAAAAGGATGCTATCAGGAATAGTCAATGTGGATTAATCAAAGGCAAAATCATGCTTGACTGATCTGACAGCTTTGTACAATAGTATGACTGACCAGGTAGNACAACTGCAACAATGAAATTGAGGTTTCTGAACCAGTGTTTGGGAAATTGAGATAAGAAGAACTTTAACCTAAGAAATGGAGAGAAAGGAGTGAAATGGTAGTGCATTAGCTACTTTGAGTTTTAGCGAGAAAAAGAAAACATAATTAAATGTGAATCTAGAAGTAAATAAAAGCAATACTGTTGAGGAAAGAAAAAAGCAGCTGGGAGGTACTGATGTTAATAAGAACAATAGTAAATATAGAAAGGATAATTTTGAAAGTTTTATATTTAGTCTTCTAAGAGAATTGTATATGACCATCAATGCTGCTGTAGCCAGTTCAAAATTAGGAAGGTAGAATATATAAAAAAGAGGATGGCCCTAAACACTTCCAGGGATAAGGCATTCACAGCTTCTCTGGGCAATCTAATTTCATGAAAAATAATTTCTTTGTTACATGATCACTATAAGAGGGACTAGATGCCCAAGTCTTCTAACTCTATATTTTTAATGCTTAGTTGGAAGAGAGATAGCTTACTTGGCATGTTAAAGAAAACTAAATTTAATTATATTTTGTTTAATTTATAAGCAAGTTCTATAATTAGTCAAAAACATTGTTTTTGACTACTTTGTTGAAGCTTCATCTTTTTATTCTACTTTTATTTCATTAAATTTTATTTCATTAAAGAACCTGTCAACAACTGAATCTCAAAACATTCAGTATTTTTTTCCTTTCCTTTAGAATGCGTGACAAACTTATGTAGGTGGAATAGTTTTTGTTCTGTTTTGTTGTGTTTGTAGAAAAAACCCAATAAATTCAATGTACTGCAACATGAAACTATACAAGTAGGAGTACTAGGATGTGGGCTTATCCAACCCCTAAAAATTGAAAAATGAAAAATAAAAATTCCCTGGTTATTAAGGATAACAGCTGCTATATAAATTTTCAGCAGACTATTTTGAGTGTCCACCTTGCTTTCACTACCAGTACTAGTTCTGTACTCTGTGTTTAAAAGCTTTATTATTATTTACAATATCAGAATGTGTGGCAGTAAATCTCTTTTTACCTACATTAAATACTATCTGTTTTAGGATCAGGTGGGAGGCCAGTTGATGGAGGATACAGAGAAGACACAGTTACTGAATGCCCTCTTTACTTCTTTACTGTTAAGATCAGTCTTCAGCACTTCCAGGCCCTGGAGGCAAGAGAAAGTCTGGAGAAAGGAAGATTTTCCCTCGGTCAGGGAAAATCAGGTTAGAAAACATTTAGGCAAACTTGACATGCACAAAGCCATGGGCCCCAATGAGATTTACCCATGAGTGCTGAGGCAGCTGATGCCTTAAGTTTTAGCTTTTATGTTTTTCAAATTCTGTGCTGCCTCAGGATGTAGTTCTGAACCTCATATTAAGTGCTAGTGAGCTCTCTTCACACAGTAGGTAGACAAAACAAATCCTTCCCCTGCTGAAGACCATGGACACCAAGTCAGTCCCAAAAGCATAAACAATGGTGGACTGAAGAGAGAAACAAGAAAGATGAGACCTCACAGCTTGAAGTTGTAATTAGGCAATTAAACCCCAATATGAAAATGGACCAAAACTTATAAAAGTGTAGGACCTTGCGACCAGTCATCCATTTTGTGACCATTTTTAGTCCACCTTGGGTGTAGCCCTGGTCAGGCACTTGTCCTGCCCAAGGTGTATCCTAAAGCCTTTCAATATATATCTACTTTAGCTCTGTCCAGTCTCTTTTTCAGGTCAGCCTTACCAAAGCATCAGAGCTGGCAAATATTATTGCCAAGGCAATCTCCAACATCATTGAAAGGCCATGGAGAACAGGAGAAGTGCGCATGGAGGAAAGCCAGTGTCATTCCAGTCTTCAAAAAGGGCAGCATGGAAGACACAGAAAACAACCAGCCAGTCAGTCTCACCTCCAACTCTTGAAAGGTGGTCCAACACCTCATTCTGGATATCATCTCTAAGCATAGGGAACAAAAGGATGCTATCAGGAATAGTCAATGTGGATTAATCAAAGGCAAAATCATGCTTGACTGATCTGACAGCTTTGTACAATAGTATGACTGACCAGGTAGATGAGGGAAGAGCGGTGGATGTTTCCCTTGACTTCAATAAAGTTTTTGACACTCCCTCTCATAACATCTCATAGGTAAGCTTGGGAAGTGTGGGTTGGATGAGTCGTCAGTAGCATGGATTGAGAACTGGCTCAATGGCAGAGCTCAGAGGGTTGTGATCCACAGCACAGGATATCGTTGTAGGTCTATAGCCAACAGTGTCCCCAGGGATCAGCACTGGATCCAGTCTTGTTGAATTTATCTGTCATTGACCTTGACGAAGGGACAGAGTGCTCCATCAGCAAGTTTACTGATGATAGAAAGCTGGAAGGGTGACCCAAAATCTGTGCTCCTGTTCAGGGAGACCTGGACAAGTTGGATGGAGAGCTGGGCAGAAAGGAACCTAATCCAGTTCAACAAAAGGGTCCTGTACCTGGAGAGGAATAACCCTAGGCTGTAAAGTAGGTGGAGAAGGAACTGGAGATTCTGGTGGACAGGTAAACCATGAGCCTGCAGTGCCCTTGTGGCCAAGGAGGCCAGTGGTGTCCTGGGGTGCATTGGGAAGAACACTGACAGCAGGTCCAGGAAGGTGATCCTGCCCCTCTAATCAGCCCTGGTGAAACCACACCTGGAGTGCTGTGTCCAGCTCTGGGTTCCTCAGTACAAGAAAGACAATGAACTNTGGATTTATCTGTCATTGACCTTGATGAAGGGACAGAATGCTCCATCAGCAAGTTTGCTGATGATAGAAAGCTGGAAGAGTGACCCAAAATCTGTGCTCCTGTTCAGGGAGACCTGGACAAGTTGGATGGAGAGCTGGGCAGAAAGGAACCTAATCCAGTTCAACAAAAGGGTCCTGTACCTGGAGAGGAATAACCCTAGGCTGTAAAGTAGGTGGAGAAGGAACTGGAGATTCTGGTGGACAGGTAAACCATGAGCCTGCAGTGCCCTTGTGGCCAAGGAGGCCAGTGGTGTCCTGGGGTGCATTGGGAAGAACACTGACAGCAGGTCCAGGAAGGTGATCCTGCCCCTCTAATCAGCCCTGGTGAAACCACACCTGGAGTGCTGTGTCCAGCTCTGGGTTCCTCAGTACAAGAAAGACAATGAACTATTAGAGGGGTCCATTGGAGGGTTATGAAGAAGATGAGGCTTTGGGGCATCTTTCTCTTGTGATGGAAGGTAGAGGGAGCTGGGGCTGTTTAACCTGGGGAAAAGAAGTCTCAGAGAGGGCCTTATCACTGTATACAAATATTTAAAAGCAGGTGTCAAGGGGATGAGGCCAGATTCTTTTCAACGGTTACCAGTGACAGAATAAGGGGCAATGGTTACAATAAGAAACATAAAAAAGTCCATCTGAACATGAGGAAAATCTTTACTGTGAGAGTGACTGGAGAGCATTAGAACAGACTGCTCAAAGGGGCTGTAGAGTCTCACTCCCTGGAGATGTTCAAAACTCACTAAGCCATGATCCTGCTCTAGGTGAATCTACTTTTCCAGGGGGTTGGGTTAGATAATCTTCAGAGTTCCCTTCCAAACCAAATCATTGTGTGACTGTGACTTCAGTCCACTAGGACTGGAATATAATTTTGAAATATTGGCTATAGATTGAATGAACCTTGAGGCTCAAAAAAAGAAGTGCATAGATAATAACTCTTCCATTAGACTCTTTTATCACTCATTTTGTTACTTTAGCTACTAAGGACATTTTATTTTTATGTAGCTTTCAGCATGACATGGAAAACCACTATGAATTTTAACACTGGGAAAACAGTCTTTCAGATACAAAAGTAAAATCTAAAAGAAAGCTTTTTATTAAGCCATAAAAGACAGCCAAACAGGTCACTAAATGTCAACATTGTTACACTATTTCAATGTGATTATGCCTTCTTCCAAGAAGAAAGTATTCTAAATGATCAGGTGTTCAAGCATTCAACCATGAAAAAATGCTTTTCCTTTTCCTGGTATATCTCAAAAATGCAGTCTTCTGCACGAGGTCTTCAGAAGAAATGTTTTAATTAGTGAGAGATTAATCTTAAATGTTTAGTGAGACTTTTAGTACTGTTGCTATTTGACAAATGGATATTCAGATAGAGCTGGTTTGATTGATCACACATAGCTAATTGTTGAACAGTTAACCCTGAGGCTGTGCTAATAATTTATCTTCCCTCTGTAGCACATCAAGATAGAAAGATGTTCCTTCCAGAGAAAAGTTTATTTTCACTAATATGTATTCTAAATACACATTTTTTGATAAAAAGCTTCTGGAAATGCTTTCCTCTTTCTCTCTCTCAGTAGACTAGAAGAAGCACAGATCTAAGTTACTCAATTCAGATTACATGCCTGATAAGATGGCTGTAAGTAGGTGGAACTCCCCCAGGAAAGCCAAATCCAAGGTTTGTAAATTATTTTATTCCAAGTGAAATCAACAGATTACAATAAAATGAAATAACCTACAGTAGTTTCTTAACAGAGTCCTGCCTAGAACAGCAGTGAAGATACAAGGATGTTTAGGGATGTGAAAATGGACTTCTTCAGGCCAGAACTGGCAATCTAATGGCCACAGCATTTGCTCTGTAGGCTTTGTAATAGAAATCATACAGACCTATATAGGGAAAACAAAAATTAGTGTAGAGCTTTTTTTTCCACTGAGCTGGGAAAGAGATCTTTTGTAAGAATGTCAAAATCTAAACCTTTCTCCATAAGATCATCTGAATTCATCATGGCATTTGAGGGTTTGTTTTGAAGTGTACACAAAGGTCATTGTTTCTGACTGAGTATGGACCACAGTGAGCTCCATTTGAATTAACCCTAATAATGGATTATATTTGTGTATAAGATAATAAAAGGAATGCACAAAGAGGTACTTGAAAGAAAATTTGCTTAGGAAAATATTAGATATTTTCTTACAGCAAGAAAACCAAATTTACTTGATTAAACAGGAGAAACAAATACTTCTATTTTCTTTCACTTGTTACAGAGAATCCACCATTTCTGCCTTTAGCTGTAGCAGTCATGTTGCTGTAAGGTGTTAGTTTCTAACTGCTATTCAGTCCAGTTCCCAGCTGAAGCAATTATTTCAGCATGGGAGCAAGATTGAACCCAGCTGTTTAAATTCCTTCAATTTTCGCTTGGTCTTAATGCTCACAAATTTCTACTGTTTCAATTTGGAAGCACACAATTTATTAAAATATTTCTGAGCTGGATCTTTGATTAGGACCTTGGAATTTGGCTCAAGGGTATTCAAGCCTAATGCTTGGCATTCAGCCCCATGGGCCAGAAGTTAAACACAGGAGTCAAACTAATTTTAATGGAATCTAATGAAACTTTTCAGATCCCAAGCAAAGATACTAATTTAAAGGTCTGCTTTTTTGATAACTCATAGACACAATGATCTTGTTCTGCTTTCTCAAAGACGCTGAAAATTAAATTGCTTTTGCTCAGTTTGAGTATTGGATCACATTTTATGCTTAGCAGAAGCTAGAACTTGATCACAAGAGCTCATTTAATATAAAAGACATAAGAAAGAGGCATGAGCTCCTATACTCTAAAATGCTTTATAATATATTCCAATTTAAAAAATTAGGTTTTATGGGACAAAGAAATTTCTTCATGCAAGGGAGTAGGAGTGATCAAAAATCACTGGACTCTGCATTTCTTCTTACAGTGGCCCTAAAAATCATGCTTTTTGGCTATGCATACTTAAGGTGGGAAATCATATTTCTGACTGATAAGAATGTAGAGGACTTGAAATTATTTCCACACTCAGAAAGAGGGATTCAGAGCAAAGAGACTAAGCACTAGAAAGGTCTGAGGGGTGTGGTGGAGGGAAGGACAGTTGCTGTGGTTCTGTCAGAGTCCCAGTGGCTTGGGCTTTTCAGCAGGCCCAGAGACCTTATTCTTGACAGAAGTATATCACCAGCAAGTTCACATAAACCCAGTCTGCACTCCAGGGCACACCTACTTTGTGAGCTGCATTTTGCAGAAAATAGCAAATATGAACAGTCCTGTGCAGCATCAATTCCTTTGATTCCCTCAATTTCCTCTGCTGCAATTGCTGCATTTACAACTGTACATTCTGTATAGCAGTAAGCATAAATGCTTGCATGCAGGCTTGTACAAACAACAGCAGTGGTAGCACCAGACTGGCATTCAGAAAAAAAAATACACAACAAAGTGAGAGGCAATAAGCTAGTCTGAAGATATGGAATTAGGGAATCACTATCATAGTGTCCCAAGAGGAACTCACAGAGGTGTTCCTGCTACTCATTTTCTGAAGTAGAAGGAATAAGTCATTTCTAATCCCTCTATTGACTGCCATCTAGGGGCCCTAAGAATTTTATAGTGCATATCTTTTTTCGCCATCAGTTGTATTACTTTGTGTGTAGGGAATATAGACAGGAAATGTTCCTTTTCTGTCACGTTAGTGGTCATTGATCCAGCAGATGTCCGAGGCAGAAGCCTAGTAATTGTGAAGGTTACCCTAGATAATAAATTTTTTAAAAATAGAAGCTGGAACACTTATTTAGAATTTTCTCTTACTTTGCAACCATTGTACAAAATAAAACCCTATAATAGATGTGATTAATATCACCCATAACTTTATGCAGTAAATTTCAACTACTGAGACATTAACAGTCAAAGAAAAGGATGGATTTCCCTGAGCTCTGAACACTCTCAGCTTCCTCTGAAATAGACACAATTTCTGGATAATTTCTACTTCAGAAAATAATTTCTTATATTTTGATATTGTTTCCATTCACTGACCTTTGAAACTCTACAGCACTCACTTGTCAGAAAAAAAGAGCCTTGGTTGTCATTAATGACACCAAAATTTTTTTGAAAAGATGCTGGACTCTTTTGGAAAATAAGGAGTATTGCTATTTGCTTTCTGAAGCTTATGGTGTACAAACTATCCCAGCTCACTGAGCAACTCCAGGAACAACTTCCCTAGTCATTAAAGAGACAATGGTATTCAGCTTTAATCAAAGCCAGAGGAATGATTCCATTTTTTGTATTCAGTGCGATATTTATACAGGTCCACTCACATACCTGGGTATCCTGAATGCAGTTTCCTTTCTCTTAGGAAAAGGTCTGCATTTCTGTCATGAATTATAAACTTCAAGTTATCAACAAAGTAAAGAAGTTGCATTTTAAAAATGGTAACTTAAAAACATCAGAGTAGCCTTTTGTGTGCTTTCACTGTGTTTGACAGTGTAAAATGATTTTTAGATAAATAATATGTCCTTACAATGCTAAAAGCCTTGTTATATCTAAATACCTGACATAGTTTTTTTTTCCTGCTTTTCTGTTTGGTTGGTTGGTTGGTTTTTGTTTTGTTTTTTAAGATGTTATACAGGATTTCGTTTTAATTGGTTGTTACACTGCAGTTCTACTGTGGCCACCCAGAGGTCTTTGTAAATAACATGTTACAGCACAATGTTGCATTCATTTCCGTCAGTAAATGCAATTTTAACGGAGCTTGCTTATTTGTTTTGCTACATTTTGAGGGAAAATAAAGTGAGAAAAACGTGCAAAGAAAACACTGATGGCTTTTTAAAGATCTCATTAAAAACCAAACCTCTTATTTTCTACCTACCTCTGTGATGTAGAAGGTAACGTATTTTAGGCAAAAGACTTACCTTGACTTCAACTCCTTCCTTTCCTGACTAACTAATGCTCCCAAACATGGGGTCCAAATGTACAGGTAAAAATCAATCAAGACCTATACATGCCTCAAATATCACCATGTTCAAAAAAATTCTTTGTTTTTCTCTTATGGTTCTCTGCTTTGACCCAGGCAGGGAATGATAAAGGGAGAAAAAATAGTATCTTCATAGTTCCTGGAATTAGTGCAGCCCAGAAGATACTGAACTTAATTCTATTACTTTCAATCTTTTACTTCAAAGCCTGTGAAACCAATGGAGCAATTCACATAGTAAAGGGAAAATTTACTGTGAATGAAAATGACAAAATCTGGTGCTCAGAACTGAGTAGTTGTAAGTAAGGCTGTACAAGACATAATGCTCTGCTTGAAGCCTTTCTTCAGTGAGCTTTTAATGTAGGTGCCAAGTGGTACAAAAAATCTTCAGCCTGAGAACATGGAATAAGGATTATGAAACTTTAAGTCACAATACAGTACAAGGATTCTGCACTCAAAATACCTCATACTGGGAATACAAGGACCAGAATAAAAAGAAAACAGTTACATGTGTTTAATAATTTCTGAGCAACTGCTGACCTTTTTGCCGTCTCAGATTATTGCCTAAAGTAAGCTATTTTCCTAAAACAGTCACAATGTGGACAAAGAAAAATCTTTCTGTATGGTGTTAGAATGGAATGAAAAATAAGCATGTCCTAGCGGGGTTACAACTTCTTATGTTGATTGAGGTTTCCATCTACAGTTTTCTACACAGGAAATGAAACTAATTATACTTTTTAACAATATCCTGCTTGACTTTTCAATACTGAAACTATTTTATATTATGTATCTGCAATCTGAATGAGTGAAACTGGCACAAAGAGTACACAAACACATAAACAATAAGTACAGTAATCTTATAAAGATATTCAGTATAAAATTCATTCAGGACACCACCGAATGAAATTACAAAAATATGTGACTACTTATGCTTCACTTCCTTTCAGGGCTGGAGGTACCTTAGGTGCATAGGTAGCTGTGAAAACCATGGCTGTTCTGCCATAACAAATGTGTCTTTGACCAAAATTAAAATTCTTTTGACTTGCCTTATAAGCCCCTCTATGTGCACATGTGAAGGAGGGAAGAATTACTAGGCAACATAAACTTCATTCAGACTAGGTGAAAAGGTAGTGCTCATGGTCTGGTGAGTTGGGCAAGAAACAAATAGCCCTTCCCTTGAGGACCTGCTGACAAGTTACACTTTGTTTGCTTTTCTGCACCATTTCACTTAAATAAAACTTTAAGCAGGTGATTTAGTTCCTTAAGAGAGTCTCAGAGAGAAAGATTATTCTGGCAGGTGGTCCTTGTTGCCAGCATGCTTGATTGGTACAGTAAACCTATTCACTTATATTTGTGGATAACTTTCCAGTTTCACCCTCCCTGGAGTACTGCTCTTTCAAACACCACTTTTACACCCTCTTATGTGGATGAAATTCAGGCTGGCTAGGACTCCTTTTGCATTCTTGTGTTTAATTTTAACTATACAGTAAATTCGTGGATAGAATTCTACCCAATAAGGAAAGCAAATATTCCACTCTCAGCTGCCTTAAGTGTTCTTCAACATCAACAAAAGGCAGCAGATGGGCCTGTTTGCTTATTTGTTTTAAAGAGAGGGAGAAAGCAAAAGAGATTTTGTGATGTTTTAGCCTGTGTTTTATGGGGCATTGGGGTGCAGATGTTCTGAGTAAAGACTGCCTCAGATTTCTCTACCATATAAACTGCTTGTTCTTATTTAAGGCAATACTTCCACATGTGGATTTTTTCTTTTCCAGTAGGAAATATTTCCAGATGATTCCTTGTACTGCTCCACAGCCAATGTTTCATATGTTTTGAGAAATGTCTTGTCTGTGGATTGCTAATCCCTTAAAGCCTCTGATATACACTCTGTATTTGCCAAAGCTGCTTGCTTTGGGTCAGTGCTCCCTCACCTATCATTACAATAAGAAAACCCAATCTCTATGAGACACCAAGGTTTTATCTTTTATTTAGAAATAAAAGAATTAAAAGTCAAATATATGACTGAGTGTACTGGACTAAGTATACTACCCAAAGGCTGTCAAAGATTGGGCTCTACTCTTGACTCTGCTTCTTGTTTGCTGTGTTTTGGTTTATACAGTAATATTAATATTCATGTCTCCAGAATAAAGAAATTATTTGGGATTTTCTTTCAGCTAAACTGTAAAACTGCAGTTCTGTTTGCTGACACAGCAGATGCTTGGAGAAAAAATAAAATGGTATTGCTCTGACAATGAAAATACCAGCTGGTATTTTTTTTTGATCTAGATGTATTTAAATATAGATTTTTTTTTATGTACTCTGTTTTCTTCATCAAGGCCATTATTGAAAGTCAAAGGCTAAACAAGTAGTAAAGGCAAAATAGTCTGCCTAAACCTAAATGTGTATTTAACTCACAGCCAGATTTAAGGGGGTTTAAGGGAATTGGACACCTAAATTTCGTTGCTATTCATCTATTTCCTTGCACCATCCTTTTTGCACAGAATCTCCTTAACTATAATGTAACTTTTCTGTCTGAAATTAGGCATATCTCACTTGATATGCTTAGATATGATATACAAAGACCTGTGGGGAACTACAAATCAAAGCAAAATTCCCATGTGCTGAAGAGAGTAAATGCTCTCTCATCTCTTTCACTATAAAATGTCATCCTCATATTCATTATCCATTCTTTTTCTCACTCACTCATGAAAGATGGGAAGTTTTCTGCAGCATCCAGGGGTAGTCAGGAGGCCTTGAGCCTAAAGATCAAAAATAAAAAGGAGGAATGGATAAAAATGAGGGCAGGGAGAGAAAAATCATGATATCTGGATGAAAAATAAGTAAAAAGACATTTATTTTATCTAAAAGATATGTTTTCACCTTTTTTATTGATCAAACAAATTTTTGTGATGAAAACAAGGCTTCCTAGTTTTTTGCTTTATTAAAAAAAATACAGATAAATTTCTCTGGTATGCATAATTTTGTATCTAGATGAAGGATTTTCATTTGAAATCAACTTCTACATTGCAAAAAATTTTTATGCAAAATTTTCTATCAGTAATGTATCATAGATACACTGTATTTTTCTGCACTTTCTGCTCAAAAATTTTTCCCCTGTGGTGAAATTTTCATTGCCACCATTGTAGCTGATATCTCAGTGGGTGATTTGCCCAGTGTCAGACAGGAGACATGAGGCAGAGCCAGCAAGAGCAGGCATTTTCCCAGTCCCACATTTGGTAAGCTTATTTTCTTCCCCCTGATTTTATTAACTTAATTTCTTTGGCAATCTTCTCCTGGTACCTTTAAATGAACAATTGTAACCTCAGAGGTCTTTGCCCATACTCCCACAAAAACTTCATGATTTCTGTTCCAGCAGACGAAAACCATATTTCCTGCTTAGCCAGGACTTAAAGCAGAATCTTGCTTGTCATAAGATAGACAAGACATCTGAAGAACAGGCTGTTCTCCAGTTGTCAGTGTAAGATGTTTGTGTTTCTGCCTTTCCTCCATTTCTCTTTATTTAGATCTCATGTACGTACCCATTCAAGCAGAAGATGGAATAGTTATTTACCAGAAAATTGAAAGAAAGGCTTGATGTTACCATAGGAAAATAAGGTTCAATGATTCCACTTAGAGCAGAGCATCAGAGAGAAACAACGGTCAGCAAGGCAAAATCCCCAGCTCTGGTGAGATCTTCTATAAGCTGTGACACAGCTAGTAATGGCTGTGTCAGTGGGGAGAGGGAGGAGGCCAGCACTTCTCACTGTAACCTCCTCATGCATCACTGTCAAGCAGGTTGGAGAGAAAAAGAAGCAAATCCTCAGTGTAAAATTGTTTCTCAGCCTCAAGCAGTGGCAGCAGCAATGCAGTCTGCTGTTCGTGTAGAAAAGGTGTCAGCAAAGGGAACAAAGGTAACCCCATGGAAACAATGGCTTGCTGAATCCATTTAAACAATATCTGGGCAATGTTCATAAAAAACCTGCACAGCATTAACATGGAGTTATTAAATGATAGTGAAGGGGAGGAATGAGAGAGAGAGAAAGGCAGTGCTTTGGAAAAGAAAAAACTTCATCTGTATATTCCTGGCTGATGGCAATGCACTGCTCAGTAGGCATCAGGTTGGGTACCCATGTGTTGTTAGGGACCAGATCCCACTCCACACAGTAAATTAGAAACTGTAACAAGCTGAACAGCCTAAATAATAATTTAAAAATCAGCAGTTAGGGTACCATGAAAAATATTTGTGGGGTTTTTTTGTTAGAACTGCCTGTTTGAAAAGCTCTGGGCCTCCCAAGCAAGGGGAAATGGGCAAAGTCAGAATCACACCTGGGCTTTCCATAAAGAACGTAGGGAACAAGTCTGTGGAGGCTTCTGCCTTCTTTAGGCCTGATAACAGAGGCAACTCATGGTAGGAAACATGGGGGTTCAGTATCATAGGAAATGATAAAATGATCCAGCTTAAGCATATCTATTCAAAAAATCTGTTTTCCCTAAATTATATAGGCTGTGTCTGCCTTGTAAATAACAGTTTAGAAACGAGGGACTGACCTGAACCTGCTGCATCTCATCTTTTTCCAAAAATTCTGACTCTCAAACAAAAGAAGGGCGTGATTCAGTGTTGTATCCTCTTCACGTTAAGTGGACGAACACCTTTGAAATGAACAAGGCAGACTTTTTAGTCCGTCTCAGCATTTCCCTGCTAAGTAAAAGGATCATTCACTCACAACACTGCAGGTTTTAATTTAAGTTTATAGTTTATTGTCAGTTATACTACTCAGTCACCACGATTTTGATGTGTACAAATAAAGGCAAGCACATAATACATTGGCTTCAAATAGAATCACTAACGTTATGCAATTTTTACTGCCCTCTGTTTAATACTGGCACCCAATAAATAAGTATTGCTAATAATAAAAGTAGAACTGTAATTGAATAAATCTCATTCCCATTGAAATATAAATGATGTATTTATATGAAGACTACGCTGTCCTGTGGCATAAATTATTATATACAGTTGGCTGGAGAGTAAGACACTTTTCCATGGGGTAAAAGTGTCAGGATGACTGCAAATTTTAAAATAATAGAAATGTAAAATTTGGTCAGAATTCACTATTAAAATATTTGTTGTGCTGGTGTTACTTTAAATATTCTTTGCTTTCATATCTCACCTCTACATGCCCAGCCGACTTGTTTAATCATGCTATTTTTTTACTTTTATTTCTTGTGGTTGGAGGAATCTGAGAGATAAGTTCATGAAAGCTCCTACTTGCTCTTTCAACAAATTAGTATTGGTTCTAAAATAAAAATATCACTATGTTCAATCACTTTTATAAGCACGAGGAATCTATTCCAAATCAAATACCACCTCCAGATTTAAAAACCTGTGCTTATAAACTTAATTTCTTACATCAGTTCATAGGCCCTTATATGCTCCCACAACTAAATGTGAGAGTCAGCTGACTGGGAAAAATCCTGTTATTGCATTCGTAGGACACTTATGAATTTGTTTTGCTGGGTGTCTACTTCCTAAGAGTTATCATCCCTGTTTAGCAGCACTTTAGATTTCGTCTGGGTTACTCATTCTGCCAAATAACTGTAACTGACATCAACGAGCTTTATATATGTTTATGTACACTTTATATACCTGAAATAATCAAGTTGTAACTACAATTGCAATTATACAGTGTTATTATCAAGAACAGAAATTATCTTCCTGAAAAAGAAACCAAAGAGCAAAACTCTTTTTACTTTATAAGCCTGAAAAGAGAATAACCATGAATATAAACTGAATTTATAGTAATAATGAATTTAATACAACACTTAGCATCCCTCTAAAAAATATAATTATAATCCCCATAATAATTTAAGCTATTATCTACCTAATTGCAGGTGAACTAAATGAAAGAAAAAGTAGAAGTATATTTAAAATGTAATAATTTTACATGTTGTGAACGAAAAGAATTATGTTTTGATCCTGAATATAAAGGGGAAAGCTTTTTGTCCCATTTTATTTTGTACAGTTTGATTTGGAGAGTACAGAAGATTTGGAGAGTGAATAAGGCCTTATATGTTCATTTATATAGTCTTTATTGTATATAGTTAAAAGCAAAATAAAAATATGCTTAACAGGCACAGTTTGACTGTGAGTTAAAAATATTTCCATTCAAAATATTAAGAATTGCCTAAGTACACCTTGCTCAGAAATATTTATTTAATAGCATGCTCTGGAGCTGAAGGTCTGGAAAGGAAACATGTGAAAAAATTGCAGTTTCCATGGTAACCTTGATTGTTTTTAATAGCAAGGTGCTGAGATATAAAACATGACTTGATTGGCAGCTGCCCTAAGGCATAAACTCCTGTAACATAACTAAAGTGCATTTTTGTTTATTAATATTAAGCAACAAGCCACTTTTTTCTTTGCTGCTGATTCTACCACTAGATTTTCAATGTCTAGAGTTTTGTAATACAAGCTAAACCAAATAATAAGTTCTTATAAAGCAACAATTAGAACTCCCCTGAGATGTGAAAGGTAAAAACATTACTTCTTTTGGCCTGTGTTTGCAAAGGTTTAGAGAAATGAGAGGCTTGCTATTCTCTGTTAGCAATTAATTTTTTTGCACTGAAGGTTCCCCAGCTTCAACATCTTTAGACACAGGAGTAAATTTCTCTTTGCCTTCCAGAATAGCAATAATTTACACTTATCACTTCTTGTTAGTCTCTCTCCCTTTTCTGTTTGATCCAAATCTCTGTTGTCCATATGGTGCTGCTTGATTACAATTTCTTCCCTAGGAACATCAGAGACAAATCAGCTGTTTCAATAATTGAAATTCTAGCATCACATGGCTAAGTACTCTATGTTTTCTCTGCCTGAGTATTTGACAGCAAGGTATGTGGTGGTAATGGTATCTACCCTGAAAATAAATGACACTGGAGCCACCAAGGAAGGAATTTGAGATAGATGCAATTTTTTTGTGCTTCCTTGGGATGCTGTGATTACAAGAGTAGACATTTCAAGCCACACCCAGTAGCGCCGTTGAAGTGGGATTCCTGTAATTCTTACATTTCCAACGCTAAATAGTTTGTACTCTTAAGTGATGTTTTTGCTGAACCTAAAAGCAAAAGGGAGAGTGGAAGGAGCTGTCCCTCAGCTGTTCCTCAGGAGGCCCTGGACCATTCTTTGGGCACAAGATCAGCTCTTCTCAAAAAGTGAGCCAGAGGTTCTGTTCCACTTTTTAACTTCAGCTTCAGCCTAAAAGAACTGAAGGAGGTGATGTTGATTTCTCAGCCTCTGCTCTCTGCTCCTCCACTGGGCTCCTCACTGATGGTTACATATCAAGTATTGAAAGACTAACAGAACCAAGGGTTGACTTGAAGCCTACTTCAGTACCAGGATTCCAGAGAGGCTGACAGGCAAATTGCATTTCAGCCAGCTCAGACACACTCTTGTGTACACGTGCAGTTATACTTCAAACTTATTTCTGCTCCTACTACTCACAACCTATCTCTGTGACTACACAGTGAAGGCATTTTTATTACTTTCTCTACTATTTTTCACATGTGAGAAAGGTCCTTAATAATTTGTTTCCTTATCGGGTTACTTTATAGCTATCACTTCATGCATCCAAACTCTTTTAAATCAGAACAAAAGCTTTTCTACCTGAGTTAATGACATCATACACTGAGTTAGAAACTGTGATATGAGATCTACACCATCTTGCACTGCCTAATAGGGTGTCATAAAACCATCCTGGTGAGAGCGCTTCTCCAGTTAAGTTTCACTGCTTACTTTATTATATCACTAATCTGAACAGGTCCACTCCTGCCTGAGTCATTGCATGAACTCTCCAGATGAAGGATCCTGGAATGAAACTTCAGGGCTGAATACATCCAGCATAATTTTTCTGTTCTTTTCAAACTTTACTTGCCTGTCCTTAATGAAGTCAGCTACAGCTGTAGTTCACAACTTCTGCGTCACTTTGTGATCACTGAGAGAATAATGTTTTTTCATTGATGCCACCAAACCCTGAAGAAAATCTACCCTATATACTCAGTAAATATAATCCTGACTAAAGAAAAGCCAATATAATGGTAATAGGAAAAATATACCAAATGCTGAGAGTAAAGGAGGTCACAAGAAAAATAACATGAGTTAAAAGATATTGAAAGACTATTTTAAAGCATCTGTTCACTCTTTAGCATTCAGTCTCTTCAGAGCCATCAGTATAGTGACCATATCAATAGATTAGCTGGTATAGTTATATATATAATTATAGATTAATTTATATATATTTACTATCTATCTATCTATCTATCTATCTATCTATCTATCTATCTATCTATCTATCTACCTATCTATCTATATTATGGAAGAGGAGCCCTGTCTCGCTTTGTGTTGGTGTGTGACCAAAAGGTTTATGATACACACATCAGGATACAGCTGAAAAAGATGGCATGGTAGTTCAGGCCCAGACTGGCAAGTATATATTGCTCTATGAGGAAAAAATTTCTTCCCCTTCTGTTAGACTATTCTTAGTAGTGGTGATAGTTTTCAGACTGTTCTTTTGCTGGAGAGTGTTAGGGTAAGGGACATCCCATCCATCATTAGAAATTTACATCTGCTATTATGAAGCAAGTTGTTAGGAAAGTTCATTGCTGCAATATGTCTGGGACCAGGAAAATCCCAGGTTTATACTTTCTGTATAAGGAATATGTTTCAACCCAACCTCTCTGCTGAGCGGCAAAGGAATTTAAGGTTGTGGTGTGATCTGGTCATGCTGTTCTACATCAATTTCCCTTGTTTAATAAAAGAGAAATGCAGATGGGAGGGCACTCCAGGGGAACAAATATCATGGGTATAGTAGAGTATAACAACGGCACTTCAAATAGTCCATTCAAGTAGTTTCTGAATTCTCATCACAAGACTGAAATTGTTCATTTCAATATTTTCTTGATCCACTAAGTCTTCACTAATTCTAATTAGTGAAGGATGGGACTATGTGCTTCTATGATATCTGTGGTTAATAATGTGCTGAGGATTGCCCTTACACATCAGTTTTTTCAGAATAGTAAACTGTAAAGATATATATATGTATAATTAATATACATATATATATGCATCTGTCAGATGTCTCTATGTCTGTCAGTCTGTACGTGTGTGTGTGTGTAATGGAATCTACATCCTTTAGAGCTGTGGACTGTCAGGACGTGTAACATTTCCAAAGTTCCAGTGGCTTAACATGTTCCCCTCAGACAAGACCATTCTGAAGAAATTGACTGTGAAATAAAGAAACACAAAATTACACTTTATTCCTGAAAGAAGTTACAGACTGGGGAAAAAACTGGTTATTACAGTCTCTGTGTTCTCATCACCCACATGAGCACTGGTCTCAGCTCTTTGTGTTTTGCAGTTTACACCAGACAATTCTTCTAGGTGTCTCCACTGACTATTGTATCATGGTCTTTTGAGCTTTACAAAGAGAAAATGGAGTCTTTTCCCACTTTCACTTTTCCATGGGGGAATTTCCATACTACAGCTCCAGCAACTCCATATCCTGAACAGAGCCATTCAAACCTAATGGTCCTTTCAGTGGCAAAGTGTTGTTTCATTAAACTTCAGTCAGGAAATATAGATGGTCTCTGTGGGATCAGTCATAGCTGCTCAGACACAAGCTGCTCACCAGGTGCCCTTTCAATAAGTTCAGGAAGTTCACACAAAGCTCAAATGCAAGTAATGATCTCATTGAAATTAGTAGGTTGGGGGAAAATTGATACATACTTTCTTTAATTCTTTCTCAATCTTCAAATCATTATTTTCTCAGGCTGGGTGTGGTTGGCTATTTGTAAGTTAAGAAACAAAGAAACAAAGCAAGAAAAAGAAAAAAGAAAAAAAAATCCAAAGAACTATACCTGTCTTATTTTATAGAATCATAGGATATTTTATTATAGAAAAGACCTTTGGAGATCATCTACAAACTAGGTGACCTTCTGTTCAAAGGAAGGCTAGCTTCAAAGTTATATCTTCCTCAGAAGGGTTTCCACTTGAGTTTTGATTATTTCCAAAGACAAAGAACCTGTAGCCTGTCCAGGAAGCTCTTGTAATAATTTTTTTTCATTCCATGCAATTAGAATTCGCCTCACAAAAACCTGTGCCCAAACCCTCTAATCCTTTCACTGAGTACCTGCAAATAGTGTGCTTTAAATTTTTTTCTGTAATCTTCCATTAAAAACTTTAAGACTGTAATTAGATCCACATCTTTGGTCTTTTAGTCTTCCATCTAAACAAATGGAGCTCCCTTAGTCTCTGCTCATAAGATTTGTGGTTCTGCCCCCATCATCTTGCTTTATTTGCATTTTCTCCAGATATCTGCCTCATTAAAAAAAAATCTTTTTTTGTATCTTCACCAATATTTTTCTGGCCATGTAACCTAAAAATATTTCTCATCCAGCTGTTTGATTCAATTTGCTTGATTGCAAGAGTGCTTTCACATACAGGACTCATCAATCTATCTTTTTTTTTCATTCTTCTGCCCTTAGCACACATAAAACATTTAAAATCCAGTCCCTTCTCTCCCTGAAAAACCCACCAGCAAAAAGACATAGAGGTTTTTCCTCATTACTGAGTTGCTGTTTATTTGTACAATAGAAGCTATATAGCATTTGGGCAAAGTGACAAAGCTACATGATATTAATATTAGGCTGCTCAGCGAGCTGTGGAACTGGCTGTAGTCCATCAGCCAGCTAATTAATGAAAAAAATATGAGAAGTAGAGAGCACTTACTTCTGATATTGCAAAAGGAAAATAGAAAGGAAGGGAAATTAAAAAAAAAAAAAAGCACAAAACCCCTTAACAGAAATTGCTTTTGTATCCCAGGCAGTGTATACTAGAGGATACACTGGGGGTTGAATTATTCTAAATTACTTACACAGAAATACTGTGTAAAATTGGCAGCTATGAAAAAATTCTGTGATGCAGTCCTTTCCCGCTACACAAGTTTGATATACTTTCTTCTTCCCCATATTAGATATGAATCTGCTTTCTATACATGTTGTATTGTCCTAGATCTACAATAATCCCAGAAGAGTTTCAAAGACCTGAAGCCAACTTCACAAGAAAAGTAGCTCTGCACTGGCTTGGACTTTTAGCTCCTCCCATACTTTTCCTTTTGAACAGAACTGGCTTTCTTAGTCACAGAAATCAGCTGTTTTCTCTTTTCCAGAAAACAATATATAAGCGACATATTAAGTTCAGCTTATGGACCTATCACATGTCATAACTTTTCCAGATGCTTCCCCACAGAGCAGACTGAAATAATTCCTCTTCTATGTGTCTTCAGGCTACAAAGCAGTCACCTCTATATTGTGTAAAAAGAAGGAGATATTTCATTGTCTCACAGGAAGGCAAAATAATAATGTGGAAGATACTTTACATTTTCTTAACTAGGAGGGAAGACGTAAATAGGATATAGGTAGCAGAAGAGTTATTTCTTTCATTAAGCAATTAAAAACCCCAAAATAACTCATAAAATACATTCATTTCTTAAAAAGGCAAAAATTTTGAAAAAATTTGTGGTTTTCTAATTAAAATTAGTAGAGTAGAACAAGATTTTTCGTTCACTTCTATTATATTTTTCTTTTGTGCTCATCTTTAAATTGTTTGTTAGTAGCAAAAAGCAAAGACAGACATGATTTATTAGGTAAAAGGTTTTTTAAAGGAAGCATGTCATTTTAATAACATATTTTTCTATGAAGACATGGGATACCCTTGCTTAGGTCATGTCCCAATGTGGTGCAATGGTCACCTCAGAGACCAGGTTCAGGTCCTTGCTTCACCTGACTCATTTTACAGCTTTGTAGATACCACCCAATCACTAAGAGTCTCACTGTGATTTTACCTGGATGTGCATAAACATGCAGAGGTAGATCACAGAGTCAGAAAACTCTATATCCAAAAAGGCTGGCACACAGAGGTCATCAAAGATTGTCATTCAGGCATCAGTGTCTCAGTCTGCAATATCACAGCATATCTGTTATGCATTAAATTTACACTAATATATTACCAACATTTTGTTATTAATTATTAATTCAGCAATAAATCCAGTTTTTGTTAATTTCATTATTTGGAATTTAAAAAGTTGAAAGTCTATTTCTTCAATAAATTTCACAGGACTACAGAGTAAACTTGTAGGAAGAAGGAGGACGTAGTACTTCCATTGTTTTTGTGTGTCTTTAAAGTGCCTCGCTTTCAGGGCAAGATGAGGCAAATATTAATTAGCTAAATATTAACAAAACTCTCCTATTGCTTTGTAATTTATTTTCTACAAGACATCTTCCAGTCAACAATCAGAGATTTCATTCTTGGAAATTGAAAGGAAGTACAATAGAAAGAAGACACAAGCACTGAGCATTTCCTTCCACACTGCTAATCCAGATTTTTTCAACACCTGAAGATTTTATAAGAAATTAATACGGAGTAAAAACCAAGTATTTAAAAAGATTTCAGCATTGAACAAGATCCCTTTCTAAAGAATTAGATTATATAATTCTGACTTGTACATCCAGGTTCTCTAAAGACATCCTCACCAATTTGATGCAGTCTTTAGACTGCCTACCCAGTGAATTGAATAACATAATTTTCTTATTATATTCAATTTAATAATATTCAGCTTACAGATGGTCCCATAGCAAAAAGGAGTAGTTAAAACACAAAACCAACCCATAGTTCTGAGAATTGAAAGAGCCTGACATTTTTCTTTTTAAGTAAATATCATATTTTAATTGCTGCAGCCCCAAGGTAACCACAAAGTCATGCACTGACAGCTCATGTGGATTTTATGGGGCTGTTTACTCTGTTGTTCATCAAAAAAAGCTTGTTTAGCAACTGCTGCTGCTCCTGATACTCAGATCACCTGTAAGTGAGAAAACATCTTCATAAATAAAAAGTATTTAATAATTTATCTGCAATGAAAAGCCTAAGAAAAAAAATCTGAGTATAGAGTCAAAATGAGGAGTTAAGACTATTGAGATGTCTCAATTATTAGCTTTGTTCCCTGGCTGTGCCATTCACCTCCCATTTTTAGTGTTTCTTTTATTTCATTTGAGAGAAGCTGTAGTTACTCCATCCATGGAAGTGTTCATGGACAGTTTGGATGTGCCATTAAACCTAGTCTAGTGGAAAGCATCTCTGGTCATGATAGGGGAGTTGGAACAAGATTGCCTTTAACATCTCCTCCAACCCAAAACTTTCTGTGAATCTGTAAATGGGGACGTTTTCCTTGACTGCAAAGATGGACTATGGGTTTCTAACATCTTTCATTTTCTAATTTCTCAAATTTTAACATGAGATTCAAGATGGTTTCCAGGTCTTTTTTATTAGTTTTCCAAGTTTTCAGAGCTTTCTTCAGTTTAATGATGTAGGTCTTACAATATAACACGAAGTCATGAAACCATTGATTGCATGTATTTTAATAAATATTGTGTTCAGGGAATTTGTTAGTATGGGGATCAATTTCTAGACAGTATGTGTGTTATCCAACAGATTTTATGAATGACATAAGCTAACTCAAATCTATGGTGTAATTTGCACTCTGGCAAGCAGTGATACCAATAATATTTTTGAAGACTTAGTATATAATTTTTAACAAACAAGTATTTTTAGAAAGTATGTGGATGCTGCAGCAACAAACAGCTAGCAATAGCCTGAAGTTCTCTACTGAGATGTTGTTTATAACAATGAGAATGTCCCATTTTAAAATTATTTGAAACAGATAATTTTAAATTTCTTTATGTGCTTTTGAAACAAAGATTTGGTGTCCAATATTTCATAAAACTGGTACTATCTATTCCAGTTGTATCAGATTTTTTTCTCCTAGCTGCTTCTTTTTTTCACAATATAATGGCAGATAGCTCTATTTCTACTTAACAGAGTAAGTACTGCCCATACCTTTCCACTTCAAAAAACACATCTTCAGCTTTCCTAATCACCTGAAACCATAGTCACATCTAGCTAGCAAGCTAAAATATTACAATGGGGGATATTTTCTAAGACATAAAACCCTCAATTACATACCATTTAGAGTCAATTGGAATTTGAAGCCTTTCTGCTTATGTATATGTTTGGCATTATTAACTCACATCCTTTTCTATTTAATCCCATGACGATCAATTAACCAGGAAGGATGTGGTAGACCGCAATTGTATGGAGTAAAGGACACCTTGTCCTTGAAATATGAGACTCAAATAAAGTACTATGTACATGGATTAATAGATTTTACCTTTAGGTATTCTATCGTCTTGGCCATGATTCAGAAATGTATAGAAGCACATGCTGGGATTTATGCTCATTTCTTTCATATTAAAGCCAATGAAGCATAAGCAAATACTCAAATGAGGTCAAAGAGACCTTAACATAAGACTTTGTGAATTACCCTTTCAAAAATAGAAGAAAGAAAGAAACTTCAGTATTTGATATGTCTCAAAGTTTAGAACTACACATATTAGATAACCTGGAAAAAAAAAGAATTATTCCCAATTAGTAACAAAGAAATCAATCCATATTTTTACTATTAAGTAATAGACTCAATAAAAAAAATTAAAACTTTGGAAGTATCAAAGCATTTAAAACTATTCTCTTCCTCTGTGTAAGTCAAGTTTCTTTACTTATATCAATTTAGTATTTACATAATTAAGTTATATATTATTGCTTTAAAAATAATGAAAACATTCATATCGTGAAGAAGTGACTTGTTAATCTTGCAAAAATACGCAAAGTCCTTCTTGCAGGTAATTATTATTTTTGTGAAATCCACAATCATTATAAAAAGCCAGAGGTCTGGGATTTCTGCTTGAAAGGAAATCATATATTAATATTCGTTTGTGACTTCCCAGAGAATAATCACATAAGGGGTGGGAAGGGGGGCATAGTGCTGCAGTAGTTGCAGGAATAAAGTATGGTAGCTTTTTGTCTCTGAAGAAAAAGATGCCTTCAAAAAAATAAAAGCATTTTTTAAAGGCTCCACTTTTAAAAGGTATTAAAAATTTTGTACTGTGCTATAAATGGGCATCTGTTCCATAAGTTGTACCTCAACAAGATGACATGGTTGTCATGTCAAATCTCAACAGGCCACCTTTACTCATGTTCTGCTAAGTGAAGAAATGCCACTGTGGCAAAATGAAACATAACCTTTAGTATTTATTTTTTTGGTCTGGGCTTCAGTGAAATGCAAGAGAAATGTAAGAAATCCTTCCCTCTCAGTGAATTTGGTTTAAGCCAGCCTCTCTCCTTCAGAGCTACCGTCAGTTGGGAGTTTTTCCAAGAAGAAAGAGAGGTTATTTTGTGTTCCCCTTTCAGTCTTTGTCAGAAGTCCCCAAAATGAAATTTAAATATATGCCTGTCTATTTTGTTACTGCAGAAAGCTAGAAATGCTGTCACAAGTTTTGCATTTTATTTAATGTTCCTGGCTCAGATACAAACATCTCTAGTTTTTGTGGGGATTAAGTAATGGAGCTTCACTGGTCTTTACAGGCATGGCTTTCAGACTGATAGGACTCAACAGCTGTCTGTCCCAACCAGGAGTCTCTCAGCTTGAAGTACCCTAGAATTTCTGCAGAACTCGTAGTTACAATGCAGGAAATACAGATGTACTAATTTGGCTCACAGATAACTTGAAACTATGAAGAGAAGAAATGGATAAACTTAGTTTTGCTGTTTCCTTGCCATCACCTCTATTTAGCATAAAAGTATGCTAAGTACTGTTATTTTTCTTTTCACAGAAGACATTGTGGGTTTTAAAAATTGAAGTGAAAGGGGACAATCTCAGCTAATAGCTTGTAAAGCACCTTCATCGTACTTGTTCTGCCTATTTTATTTTTCTTTCCCTTCTCATGGGTAGAGTAGTTCTATTGCAATACTGTAATGAAATTTCCATTAATCACAAGTAAAAATAAGTTAATGATGACTGTGGAATAGAACCTGGCTAGAGGCATATGGCACTCAACATGCCTCTGGAATGCTGCTTTGCCAAGAAAATGCTATGTCTCCCCAAAGTACCTGGTTTTGAGGCTCATGAGCTACAAAGAACTGGTTTGTCTTAATCCTTGTCAGGTTAGTTTATAAGGACAACAGAAGTCAAGGGGAAATAAGACAACTGGTCAAGAAAACTACTCACTTTTTAATAATTTGCTTCTGTTTTGTCTTCAAGAATGTCTTTTACAAAGAATGGAACTTGTCTCAAAGAAGTTACTTCTGTTCACTGAAGATAGGTGGTCCCTGTTAATATTCTTCATTCACTAGACTGCTGCAAAAAATATTTTCCCTGACGTGGAAATCCTAACAGGGTGTCCTGATCCAGATCCAATGGGTAGAATGGACTGCAGGAGCTGTATCACCATATCCACAGCTCATCTTTCACAGCAGGTATATTCATATGCAGAGATAGGAAACAGAGTGGCTCTAATTACTCAACATGTTTGGAAAGATTTCATGTGCATTAAAAACTGGACAGTTTGGCCCTTTCAGAAGGAATTAAACAGAGTATTATTTTTTTTAACTTTTCCTTCCAATTTTTTTTCCCCCACAGCTATTTATAAATAGCATTCACAATCCACATGGCATGAGTTGCAAACACCAGCATGAATTATGGTTAAAAGGCTCAGAAGTGTTGGGATCTTCAACTTTGCAAACAAAGGCTGAATTGTTCAGGGCATAGGAACCAGAGCAAAAGATTTTGTTGCACTGAGGGAAAGTGCTGACCAGTCTTTAAACCAATGGTAATACATTCAGTTGTAATGAAGAAACCAAAGACTTTTTATAGTGTATAAATCCTGTCAATACTGAATCAAAGCAGCTCTTCTGTTCACCTTGTCTTTTCATATAACTAATTCTTCATTTCAGCAGCTACTTACAGGTTGGCATTTGAGGTTTAATTGATACCTAGTGTGCTGCTAGAATGTAATGTCTTCCTTAGCAAAATTTATTCTTTATTGAGCTCAGGAGAAACATTTTTATAATTTACTGGGCACTTCTGGGCAGTGAAAACATTATAATTGTCACACAAAAGACAATTACAAACATGTTTCCCTTTACTTAATTTACTGTTGTTATGAACAGACATCTCAATACATTTGCAATAGAATATGACTCTGCAAAGGAAGAAATGATATTTTACAGACAACATAAATCAATGTCACTGTTGATGGTAATGCATTCTCATAAATCTACATGAGCTAAGAATGTCCCACAAACCATCTGTCACCACTGATACCTTGCCTATCCAGTGAATGAATGACACTGAATGTCCAGTTCGCTTTAAGTTTTATTTGAAGACACCAATTCCTTTTTTCAGACTTAAAATGTTCCTAAACAGAGACAGAATTATAATGAGCCTGAGAGGATTTTCCTTTTTAATAATCCAGAAATTTTCATTGTGATAAATACCTGATTCAAAATCATAACACAGAACGTGCCTCAGGAGGGGAAATAAGTTCATACAGTATAAGGATATTTTTATCATGTTTCTACACAATTTATTTAAATTCTTTCAAAGGCTGTACTTGATTGTATTCAAAAATAAGATAATAAAGGTCATAAATATAACATAATATGTAAGTCCCACATCTCTTAATACTGCCTTACTGCATAATTTTTCCCCTAAAGATGAAATTAATATTTTTGCCTAAAATTCAATGTGAATCTAAAAATAGAAAATAATAATTTTTACAATAAACTTTTTTTTTTGCATTTTGTAATGTTTGTTAAAGAATGTTTTTCAAGTAACTACATTTTTGCAACATCTTCATCAGAGTCCGGAAGTTTAGAGGTGTCTTTTAAGAACAAATTCTAAAACTTAGAAAGCAAATGCAGGCTTATTTTTTTATTGTTATACACAAAATATTATTACTATGTAATGCAATATTTTTTGCATAAATATAAAAATTATTTTAATTATAGTAAAAAATATGAAAACTCTTAACAATCAGGGAAATTTTAATTTGAAATATAATATTTATTACTTTTTTATCCTTCTTCCTTTTTTCCTTTTTTCCACCAGTTCAGTGTACTAAATTTTTTTTTTTTTTACATTCCCCTTCAACTCAAAGAAAAATCAACCAAGACTGCATTATAATAAAGCTATTAAAGAAATGAAAGGTCTTCAGTGACAGAATGTTGAAAAAAAGAGACAAAATTTATTCTCAATTTGTGGTCTAGTGATAGTGTGAGAATGTAATTTATATCATTAGTTGTCTCATAAAAATATACTAGAAACTAATTTTTCCCTTTTCCAAGAGAAATAACACTTAAGAAAAACCCATGTTTGCATGTGCTGGAATGTTTGTGATTCTGCTGCCTTTTAGTTTGGGAATGGGAACACACACAAAACTCTAATAAGGTGCTTGGAGACTTCTGGTGTAACACTGTACTCAGTTCACATTGGCCCAAACTTTTGGTAATGTATTTTATCTTTGCTACTTGTGTTTCTTGGAGAAGCAGCTGTATTTGGGGAACAGTAGATGTTGTGTTGCAAGAATTCAATGGACAGAACAACACAAAGAACATTCTGTGGGCCATGGAATAACAGGAATCTTCCTCTTATACAAGAAAATGCTGCCAGTAGGCATAAAATAGTTTGGAAACTATCAAGAATTTGCAGATCATATTGTTTCCCAGTTTTCAATCTGTTTGCCCACTGTCTTTCTTGAAGATATTTAACTGCTTTGGGGCTGTGGTTTTTTGACTACTAAATTGCACAGCACTTTATGCATTATTCTTAGTTCAGATAAATCCAATTCATGAAAGTCAATACTTAAGCAGGGGACCATATTCCTTCCTTGTNATTAGTTCAGATAAATCCAATTAATGAAAGTCAATACTTAAGCAGGTGCGTTGTTTCTACTGCCAGGGGACCATATTCCTTCCTTGTCAGTGGCATCAAAAACTACAACATCAGGTCAGAAAGTTGAAAACTGAGTGTAGACCAGTGCAGATGTGAGGGCATCTTATACATTGCTCATGCGTGTGATTGCTCTCAGAACAATCAGGGATCTGCTGTTCAGGATGTCACAGGTACTACACTGACTGTTACTGGATAAATGACTAAGACAGACAAATGCAATGATGGATAATGATAAATGCTTCTGATCATACTTGATGGTCCAAGAACACTTCAGTTGGACAGACTGCATGAATTGTACTTTGAAGAAAGATGGAAGTTAACTTTGTGTCAATCACTTCCAAAATTCATTTTGGAGCGCTTTAGCGTGGTAAAAATCTTAGGTTGTCTCACAGCATAGCACTTCCAGAAGGCAGTAGTACTTCAACATTATAAGGATAACTGGAGGGGTCCATCAAACAGCAACAAAGCAGCAAAGAAATAAGGCAAAAAACATAGTTAAGGCAATGACTGTTCATAAGGTGTTTTCAGAAATGTCTGGAAGAAAATGAACCCAATTGTTTTGGTCCGATTCAGTCATGCTTGACATGCCATGAACTTGGCAAACGGCAGTTGTTCCCCTCCACCACTTGCTCTCAGAAACACTGTGCCTAACCAACCTGATTGCACAATGATTAAAAGGTCATCAAATCTACTGGAGAGTGCAAAGAGACAGGGAGAAAAGAAACAGGCAGAAACAGAAAATTGTGTACACTCAGCACAGATGGAGAAACAGACCATAAGTAGAAACTGAAGGAGATAATGCAATTTTGTGCCAGCTAACATTCCAGGAATCAAACCACTAGCCTCAAAGTCTGCCCTTGGAGACAAAACAGAGTGATGGGTAAGAAATTTCTTGTAGTTAGGGAACTGAGGGAAAGAGGGTGATGTAGCAAAAATAATATGAGACATTAGAAATCTTATTAATTTCTTTCAAAAATAAGAAGCTCAGAATAAGAAAATAAGAAGAACTTATGGTTACTTACTCTTTACATAATAAAATTTGGTTCAAACTACAGATTTTAGAAAAATAAGTAAAGCAAGATATGATTGCTCTAAGCAAGTTGGAATATTTCAATCTCCTATAATGGCAGTGAAAAATCAAGAGCTTTAATCTTCAGGAAAAGCACATGAATATGCATGCCCAAGGGACTACAATGTGAAAGATTGCAATGCAATTAAATAAACATGCTTGCTTCAATCACTCTTCCAAATTGAAATTGAAGAGTTTTTAGCTTGGGATTTATTTTATTTGTTTGTTTGTGGGGTTTTTGTTTGGGTTTTTTGGGAGTTTGTTTCATTTGGTTTGTTTTTTTTTGTTTGTTCTTTAAGTCAGGAGACATATTTATTTTGGTATGTTGATACCAATAGTGAGTCTCTTTTGCCATAAAAATTGTCTCTTAATTTTTCTCTTTGAAAGTTCACAAGTTTTTGGGAGTGGAAAAATAGGTGAAATCCAGGATCATCTCAAAGGTTCCCATCCAATTAACAAAGACCATTTAAACATCATTTCTTCACACACAGCAATTGCTACTACACAGGTAGATCAGTTATAAATATTACTTGTCTGTGAGAAATGTCAACATGCCCCAGTGTGCTCCAAAGAAGTCAGTGGAGGATCAAAGAGATGAAGCTGAAATGTACACCTGCCATGAGGCTGATTGATGCATCTGCTGCTTACAGCTGAGTTATGCAGTCAAAGCATCCTGCTTAGGTTGGTCTGCAAGGCCAAACCTCACAGCTATGTGGGGTCCTTTAGTTCATATTTCCTTTTACATGGTATGTTATCATTACTTTGCTGCTTTTGCAACAGGAGTAAAATGCAAATTAGGGGAGCAGTTCTATCAAGGAGTTCTGCATACTTACAGAAGAGAAACTGTGTTCATGCTTTATAGTATATATGAAAAATTTAGGGTAGATGTCATTCACTGGAGCTCAAGCAAAGTGAAAACTTATTTTTATCTATTAAATCATATTAAATGGTAGAAAAGAACCCTCATTTAATGCCCTATGGATTTGCAGTTTACTTCAGGGGAATTTGTAGACATAAAATTTGCAATGCAATCTAGCTAAGCAATGCTTGATCACTACAAGCACAGAAGCCTTTTCTAAACTCCTAAGTGAACTTGAAGTTATAGATTTGGCATTGTTTGTGGACCACTAAATATTCCAGGTCCCACTAGACCTGTACTGTCCAAACCCTGATTTCCACAAATTTGATTCCTAGTGCAGAACTCAAAGCAGCACAAGGGGGAGGGAGGGAAGGAGGGAGGAAGGGAGGGAAGGCATGTGGCTGAAATTATGGACTTCTTGCATAAAAGAAAATTGGAATGTCAATCTTTGCCTGTTTCCCAAGACAATAAATCTTTGAATTAACTGTGTTCATGTGCACTTGAAACGAAAATCCAGCTATACTTCTTCTCATCCACTTTAACGAAGCACGGAGGGGAAAAAAAAAAGATCAAAGAATAAGAAGGCAAAAAAAAGCTGAACAGGCATATAGACTTTGGCACACAGAAAATAAGAACAGTTTAAAAATTGTCTTCACTTAATAGCAACTCAAACTGTTTGAAATAATTGCTGTTCAGCAACAAAGATAAAGATATGCTACTTCACACAAATATCTAATGACTTCAACATGAGGAACTAACTATAATGGAGTGTCATATTAAAATATAAAAACCGCTGGTGGAAGTTGCAGCAGCAATCCAATCTTTAAAGTTCCCTTTTATGGTAAGCTGCAAGTTTGGTGATTAGTGATGGGTGCAAAAGCATTACAATTCACAGCAATATATATACTTACCTGATAAGTACCTTTGTGGTTATTCTTTTTAAATGCAAACTGCAAAAAGGACAATTGTTAAGTGTTTTTCAGAAAACTCTAGCACCAAAAGCATCTTTTTAAATGTCAAAACACAAGTAAATTTTGAAAAGCTGCATAAAATATTTTTGAATACCCTAAAATAATGTCTTCTGGAGCTTTCAAAGTAAAATACATAGAGAATGGAAACATTTTATATGTTTATCCTCAGGGTTTTTACCATCCTAGATGATAAATTTAGCTTCATTTCATATTCAAATATTGGTGACTGAATAAAGGATGCAAGCCTTCCAAATATGGAATATTAATATCAACTGGAGACAAAAATACAGTAGAGTACAATAATGTATATGTAGATTTTATCTCAAATATTTATGTTGAAAATGGATATGTGTAAAGCATATATTATAAAATAATATATGACAGTAGAGATTGCTAATTTTATGAAGTTGCAGCTAACATGTTCAAATATATTTATATTTTCATTTAACATTTTTTTCTTATAACAATAGGAAAACAAAAAAGAAGAATGGAAGAAAAAGTTTCAGGTCATGTCTTTCCATTCTACTAACATTCATTAAAAGAGAAAAAGAAGTGTGTAGCTCTTGGTTATTTTACCAGCTAGATTTAAAGTAAACTTCAAGGAATTATTCTAATTGGATTATATATTTACTTAAGAATTAAGGAGTTCAACTAATGCAAGTAATGTGTTTTTCTTCCTTAGAAGCTTCACATGTTCAGGATCTGAATAACAAAAAAAAAAAATTAAAAAAAAAAAAAAAAAGCTTTGGGTTATAATAAAACTTCTGGAGTCTGGGCTTCCTGTTCAGTTCTGCTTACTTTTCTGTACTTATCCATGGGAAAGCATACTCATCTGCACAACCACAACCCTTATACTTTGATCCTTTGATCTTGAAAGAATTCCCCCACTAAAGAAATTCTGACAAACCTGACTTTTTAATTAGGCTGGACTGTAGAGGAATAACCTGTATCATTGAATTAAATATTTCCAAATGAATCACTCAGATTTCTCTGATAGCTATGCTTCATAGCAAAGAAGTATACTTAGAGAAGGTGGATATGTTTTGTGACTTAAAAGACCAATATCATAAATTACAGCACTTTTTTTCACTACTGCTACCACAGTAGGGCAAACAGGGCATTATTACAGGCTTCTATCTATCGTTCCATTTTTTTAGATATTTTATCAGCTGATGTCAATTAGAGATCCCTTTAACTCACCATTGACATGATCATCTTGCTTACAACGACAGCAGTCAGAAAAGTGCAAAATAAAATTCTAGATTTAAGGCATTGCTTGCATTGTTTGTGGCTTAGCCATTACCACTAGGCCCAAATCCTCCATGATTTCAAGTTATTCCTAACTTGCCTTATTTTCCTCAAAATCTCACTACAGCATCTTCTTTATCGTGCAGCTGTTCAAATATTACACAGAAACAGCATGATAAGACTTAAAAATTTTCATGAGGCTAAAAAAAATAAAACTTCTGGAAAAGCAATATAGTTCCCTTTTGTTGTCTGATCTGAAAGCATACCTTCATGCTGTTTTTCCTTTTACAATGTGTAGAAATTTAAAGATATCCAGGATGGACTATCAGACAAGCATTTTTACATCTTTTTTACGTCTGTATTACACCATGTATTTAATATCTGACTCCTAGTGTTAAGAAGTAGTTTGGAAACACCCAGTGTACACATTTATCCCCGGGAGCTGAGATTCCAAGAGCTTGAATGGTTAATGGAACATTGTCAGATTTAACAGCAGCGATATTCAGATTTACCTTTCATACCAATATGACACAAAAGCATCAAAACTGCACTCTGACCTTCACTCATGTAATTTAGTTAAAGTACATCAATCTTAGTTTCTTTTCTTGGTTGAGTGGAGATCATGCTGCTTCATTTTAGGAACCATTTGCCCATGGTGTATTAAGTAGCACATTATGTGTTGGTGAAATGTAATGTGAAAAAAAAAGAGGGATAGCAGAAGGAAATGTACCTCATAAAAAAAGGTTTTTTTAAAAATCTATTAATTACCTGTTCTGTGCCCTGCAAGATGATTGTCTTTCTACCCAGTCAAAGACAGTATCATCTAATCAGATTTTACTCAGAATCTCATGTATCTCCTCTCCAAGAAGAAAGAAACAGAGGTCAGTTAAAAGATGAGAGCTAAGATTAAAAGGAAAAATCAGTTATCAAAGGCAAGACTGAAGAAGATTGAACTGCCTAAATTAGAAAATGGAATCTATAACCTGAAGCTTGGTGACTGCCTGGGTTTCCTAGACATTGGTATTTTGCAATATGTTGTTGTTTGGGCCTTTTCAGGTGAAGCCCTAACTGTAGTATACATCTTTGTGAAATTTAAAAACAAATGCTACTCAACAACACTGACTTGGTACAGCAGCACAGATATCCAAAATGCAGACCTAATGGCTTTTTTTTTTAATCAATGCCCACAACTGCCACCCAATTTTCCATGGCAGTCAACTATAAATAAAATAAGCTCTCCTCAGAGGAAGAGGATGAAAGCCCAAATTTCTAATCTGCCAGGTGAAGGCTCTATCAGGAGCCAAGTATGAGTGTGCCCATATCTCTGTTTGTGTATAGATACATGGATATATTTGGCTTATTCATTTCTCTCTCTTATTGAGGATAATATTAAAAAGTGGTATTATTCATTTGTGATTAAAATATATCTGACATTGTAGTATTATTTACACTGTTAAAACAATCTCTTCAATATGAGTTCTTACTTTGTCTTGTGCTCCTGATATGCTTCAGTCTATATTTTAAATTAGATTAACTAGAACAAAAATTAACCTAGAATTTTTAAATAAATATATCCCAAAGTTGTATTCCATACTTTTGCTATTTTGTCTACAATATCTAATCCTTATTTATGCAGAAAAAAACTTTGATGATGTGATTTGGTAATCAGTAACTTAGGCAGCTTTTCAAAGTAGCAAGGCCAGACTTTCCAGGTTCTGTGGTTTCATTGATATAAAAATATCTATGGCATTGCAGAGATTATTTCAAGTCCTAAATTCTGCATGGTGTGCTTCATCAGACTGCAAGACCTTTTCTACCACATGTGGACTTCAGTACAGTTGTCCCTTTACCCTCTACATTGCCCTCATCGTTGTGCTAAGAAATAAGGTTACCCTGTGACCTTCTTTTAGAGTGTGGTTGTCCATTAAATAAATGTTAATTCATTCCAGCATCATCATTCTAATAGATTATAATGACCTTGGGTTCCTTCTGGGTTGAAATGAAGACAATTGTTTTACCAAATGCTTTATTCCAAGAGTTAATTATATTGTGAATCCTTTAAGAAGTACAGCAAAACCCTTCTAGCAATGCAAACCTTTTGCACAGGGTCAGACAACCCTAACTATTCATCTTCTATACTAGTGTTAAAATGCTATTAGCACAAAAATTGTAACTCTGGCTACCTTGCCATGCCAAGGTATTCTGGACAGGGAAGGGGCTATATCCATGCCACTATAGTAACTCTTGGTGGGAAAATATTTAATTGTAGTTGCAGCTTTCAGACAAGGCCCAGCAGGCTTACAAGGGGTAATCACACTCATTGTTCTTTAAATCATAAATTCATCACATTCTCCCCTACTTCTCTCTATAAGGACTGTGGCAATGAGCTCTCTATCCTAGTGTGGCTTTTTTAGCTTTCCTAAAACATATGATAAGATTAACACAAGAAAGGAGAAATTAATATGGATTGGGGTATTTCTGCATCACGAGAAAGCTCGACTACATTTTATTTGGTGTGTATATTTTCTTAATAGTTATTTAATGTGAGAAGTGGAACATTAATTTTAGTTGGGAAAAATACACTCTACAATTATATTTTACACTTGCAGTGTGCTAAAACTTTTGAAAAGAAAATTAGACAAATCAGGCAAATTAGAGAGGAAAATATTTTGAAAATAATAGCAAGCACAATAGACTACTTGAAAACTAAAAAATACCACCCAACTTTCACCTTTCTTAACTGGGCATATTCTTTCCATCTTAAAATAATAAAAATAAATCTGTGAGATAGCTTTGTATGAAATACCACTTGCTTTTCCCAATTTTTCTTTCTGCCATTTAAGAGCTATTTTGGGCCACTCCAAGGCAGACAGCTCAGCCCCACACATCTGCTCATTCACATAAATACTGAAAGGGAGAAAGTCGGTGGATCATGATAAAAATACAGTAGTAGGTGAAGTAAAACCTGAGTGTGGATTTGTTTCCAGGAAAGTAGGACTGCATCAAAGGTCATGGTTACTCAGTAAGGCAAATACAATAATTTCAAATGTCCTGTCCTTCCTTCCCTAGGTTTGTTTTTTTTTGGCTGAGCACAGCATCATATAAGCTGGGATATTAATTTGGTCAGTAGGACTCAGCTAAGTTGGCAACCTTCTCTCACATCTTCTTGTGCACCTCCATCCCACTCACACCCTTTTGCACTGCTCAGCAATATCTAAAACATTGGTGTGCAATCAACATTGTCTTGGTCACAAATCAAAACCAGCACCATGCAAGCTGCTATGCCTAAAATTAATTCTACCCCTGAGAAAACCAGTACAAGACCTTATTATTACTGCATTTGGTTACAATAAAGGTGTTGATGAGCATTAAAAACATTAAAACTCTACCTGAACTTCTACAGTGTTTCTCCAATTCCGGTATGTTGTAAGATTCACTCAAAAGATTTACATGGGGTTTTAAGATATCCTAGTGTAGGAATCCTAAAAGCAGGGGAGACACCAGGATGTATGAAAGAGGTCTTAAGAAGTTGACAGGAGGCTGAGAGAAGCTGGGAAATTCTACAAATTCTCATGGGAAACTAGAAAATTAGGAACTAAGAAAATACATTTGTGTCTGTTGGAGGGAACAAGAACAAGAACTCATGCTGGTGGTTCAGGATGTAAAGGACTTAGATACCTTGATTTACAAAGATAGAAAAAGTTTCAAACTTAATAATGAATTATCGGGCATTGTTTTTAGCTTCATAGAAGGCTTTTGTTAACCTGGAACCCACGTGGGTCGTTTTCTGATTTGCTAAAGTAATGTGATGCTAAGTTTGTTAATTGTAAGCTATTGGTTGAGAAAATTCTTATAAAATGTTCTGCGGAGGTTTTTATTTTGTCTCTTGATTTAGTTTGCATGGATTTTGCTGTTTTTCTATGTGTCTTGCTTATTGTCTGTATGATATAGACAAATAATAAATCCTAAGTCTGCAACTATCAAGGATCCATCCTGTTTGCAAGACACAAACTGAACCAGCAAATCCTGGGAAGGATTCATCTGTTCTATTTACTTCCCTTCAGCCTATATTTGTGAGACCTTTCAAGTCCAGTGCCAGATCCAGCTATCTAACTGATATTAATTCTCGGGTTAACAGTAACTGATATTAACAGGCAGGGCCTGTGCGTGGTTTAGTATTGCTAACTGTATTGTCAAATAAAAAGACTGAAACAGTTAAAAGTTCTTTTCTTATGGTTTAAGACTGAGTGGGACTGACCTTACATATTTAAGCATTTTAGGGTTTTAACTTCTACATCTGTATGGGCCACACTATGCTTCTGTTCAGTCAAAAGATAAAATTAGGATGAAAGCTCAGTTAATCTGACCTATTTTTCTATGTCACTTCTATGTACTTTAAGTATTTTCTTTAGGATGAGGTGAACCACAGAAGTTTTTTCTCCCATTTTGTGCTAAAACAAATCTAGATGGCAGACTTGGGTATAGTTTGCCACACTTTACTAGGTGAATCCAGATACAAATCATCTAATGACAGATTTTATTCTATTTTTGACACCAACTAACCCTGCCATCTAAACCACTTTAAATGTTGAAATGCTTTCCTGAACACGTTTGTTTGCTATGTAAAATTGCCAAAGCTCTAAACAGAAGTTTTAATATAATGAGATATCTACTCACACTCAAGCACAGACTACAAAAGGGTTCAGCCAAAGAACAGTTTTTGTAGGAGGGCATAGCTATTATCTTAGAGTCAGAAAGCCATTAGAAACTGATAATTTGGGCATATTAAATGGCTGCAGGTAAAAAAATATCTCTGATATTCTGGTGAAATAATCTCAATATAAGAAATTTTAACAAGCTCCTACTTTTTTATTGAATCAGTACCACCATATTCTGTGTTCCACTAAAGCAATACAGGGAATCTCCTAATCACCACTGCTACTCATTAACCAGGTGTACTTATTTATTTACTGTTAATAATAATAATAATTAGTATTATCTTCTAATAATGTTTATGCTGGGAGAAATTCACTCATTTAAGATTCTCAGCAAGATATTTCTTTGCACCTTGAAGATGATTTCTGAGTCCTTGGCAAATATTCTGGGGAGATAAAAGGTATTAAAACTGGCCAATGATAAGAGATGAGATAGGATGCTGAATCCTCAGTTACACAGATTTAGTGGTTATGGACTTTAACAGAAGGGCAGCACCATTTGTTCTAGGAAATTCTGTCTCTGACAAACAAAAGACACTTCTACAAAAGATAAACTTTTATTTTGCTGTAACTGAAAAGCAGCCTCTGTGACAGCAATAACTTTCTCTGTAGGATAAATATGTTTGCTGACACAAGCCCCTAGACATTCCCACTGATGGTAGACATGGTGAAAGAGAAAAGTTTCACTGTTTGGGTTGTTTCTTGCCTATATAGTTCCATTTCTCTGAGGTGTTATTAAAGTTATAATTATGTATATAATATTATTCTACTATTTCACTATTTTTGTATCTAGTGAATTCACTCTAGCTGTTTTACTAGTCATGGAACACCCAGCATTTAATGTAAAGAAAATGTAAGCATATACCAAGGCAAAGAGGACACCAGTTTAAAGAAGAAAATGAGAAATAAGATGGAGTACAGCAAGGCTCCATCACTAAGTCCATTCAAACTTTGGCTGTACTACCTCTTGGCTTTAATAAGATTCACAAACTTGATTCTGCCTATTTATGCTTAGAGGCTTGAAAAGATCCTTTCATTTTACCTTTTAAGGTTTGTACAAAAAATAACTGACTATACTGTTAAAGCTTTACTAATTTTTGGCATCATTACACATTCTTGCTTTACATTGCTTACAGAAAATTAGCAGGAGACTATAATCCTGAAAACTTGAATCGTAGAGAATAAAAGGTTTTTTTCATACCACTTTGTAAATCAGCTAATTAAAGGTACAGAAATTATAGATTTGGGAGTGGTCACATCTGCTAAATATGACTTTTTCTCTATATTTTCTTCTCCAAGAATGTCAGGGGAAACTGTGTTACATCTCAGAGTAATTTCATTCTATTGTCACATAGCTTTGTGTTGCTTGTATTCAATTCACATCTAAACTTCACAAACACAAACTTTAGAGATTTACTTTCTTTCAAATAAAACCTGAGAATACTGAGAAACAGATAATAGCTTCAGGGAGGTCAGGAAATGATCTGTCAGTAAGTACTGGCAAAAACACAAGCTGCTGTTACAACTGCAAGTGGATGCAGGTCATCCAAATGATACTCTACACTGTTTGACTAGTTCTCCACTCCCTATAACAGGAGTTTAAACACTTATCTGGAATGGAGACCAAAATTTGGAGATATGCAAAGTTAGGAGTCTGAATCTGTAGCTGGGAGAATTCTTCTAAAGTGTTTGTCTAACATTCTAATCCATCTGTGGTAGTGGCTGTATTGTGTGCTTAGGTATAGAAGGACTTAAATGCAATGAGAGTTCCAGAGGGTATTCTCCCTTTCATCCAGTAATTAACAGCCATTGAAATTTCTACTAAAATTTACCTGTCCCCTTTGTTGACAAGAGTAGACCAAGGTAGTAGTTATATTTAACAAATAGTAGTTAGTGATGCATTCAGTAATAGTGATGTATTTAACAAAGTCAGACCAACAAATAGAATTGCAGATATCAGCACAGACACATCAACCTGCACAACTCTTCTAGAGTCTTCCTAATGTTAACCCATACAAATAAATGGGGGGTTTAATATCTGTGTCTTTATCATGCATTTTTCTAGATTAACTTTCAAACTAAAACAGTAACTGCCTCTCTGAGGACAGATTTTCACCTATTAATCTCTCAGATGACTGTGTTGACTACTGACTAGTACTCTTGAATTTTCCCAATTTGATACAACTAATTTACCAGTCTTCATTTTACACATTAACTTCTCCACAGAAAAAGAGTATTCCCCTTCTCTCACTTATACACAGAGAAATGTGCATCCTTGTTTTATGATGTTTCTTCATTTCCCAGCTGCATACAGAGGTAATCCAACCACCTATTTTAAATTCAACAGCTATAAAATTAGATGTGATGAATTATTTTTTTTTAGTGCAGCAAAATGATTCCTAGGACTGTTACATGAAAAATGAATATATTTACCTGTTCTCAAAAACTCTGTAGCCAGAGCTGAATAACTTATGCATTTTCAGATTTATGTCAGATTCTTGGAGTTACATGCAAGAACAGGGCTATAGCTTCTGAAATCCTTTGAATGTGTAATCTCACAATTGGTACAAATCAGCATTTGTAAATGAAAGATAACTGAGTCATGATTTGAAGACAGAAATCTTTTGCTGCAGTGCATGATTCCACTGGTTTTTTTATATATATTAATTAACTTTCTGGACATTCACACTACATAAATATGATAAAAATAAAAAGAGCAAAGTAAACAATATATATTCTTAAATCTGACATTCCTAAATAGCATTATTAATTGTAATAATTTTCCTGTAAATTTGGCACAAATAGTTAATATACATAGAAATGTCTGTTAGAAAAACAGGTTAGAAAGAAACACATTTGTACAGTGAAAAAGGTAGATAATAAAACATCAGAAGTATGTATGAGTATATGTTTATATATAGTGCTCTCTACTTAGTTTAGATTAAGTATTACTTAATAATAAATGGCAAGCACAGTACTAACTACACGCCATAAAAACTTATTCAAATGTTATGGCTCCACCTTTGTTAAAATTTTATTGGAAAGCTGCTCATAAAAACTCATTAAAATTCATAATTTCTCGGACTGTAATTTCAAATAACAGCCTATAGTGATTTTTTCAAATGTTAAATTAGAAATTGTCATGTAAAATTAAACTGCTGCTTAATGCATAATAATATTTCATTTAAAACTTTCAGTAACACATTGTGGTAGTATTTAAATAAAGAGGAAAATTATTTAAAAGTTCCTTCATTGCTTTACAATTTTAAAAGTAATTGCCTTTGTCTTAAAAATGTGAATTGTTTTGGCAGAATACTTAAAAACAGAAAGCTAATGGAATACAGCTGTTCAAAGTTAACTAAGATGAGCCAATGGTGAAGATTACCAACCTGATTGAACAGAGAAATTTGTCTGAAACCCAAGAAAAAAATGAGAATTTATGCATTTAGGTAGAACAGGTAGGAAACTGAGAACTACAAGGATGTTGTAAAGTTATTCAGGGAGAAAATTAAAAGGGCAAAAGTTGAACTAGGACTTTTTCTGAATAGTGCCATGAAAGACAATAAAAATTTTTCTGTGACTACATCATCAACCAAAGAGAGTTTAAGGGGAAACCCTATCCTTGGAGCATGTGGGAGGAAACATAGTGACAAAGGATGAGGGAAAGTTTGAGGCACTTTATTCCTTCTTTACTTAAGTTTTTATAATACAACCAGTTGTACCCATTCCTTTGTCTTGTCACTACACGCCTTTGTAAAAAGTCCCTCTCCAGCTCTCTTGTAGGCCTTCTTTATGTATTGGAAGACTGCTGCTTGGTCTTCCTGGAGCCTTCTGCAGCCTGGACAATCCCAGCTCTCTCACCCTGTCTTCATAGGAGAGGTGTTCCAGCCCTCTGATCATGTTGGTGGCCTCCTCTGAACTTGCTCTGATAGGTCTGTGTCATGCTTATGTTGAGGGCCCCACAGCTGGACACAGTGCTCCAGCTGGGGTCTCATCAGAGTGGAGTACAGGGGGAAAAAAGCAAAGATAAATTTATAAGTTTACAACATTGCCTGTGTTACTTACTATATGAAGATGGAGCATCTGAAGGACAACGTCAAAAAAAGTCTGATAAGGGAATGTTAAATTCAATAGATGGAATAAATACTCTGATTCACTAACAATTTCTATTATTCTGTTGTCCATTTGTCCCTGAATTTATGTTGGTGTAAAACAATGCCAGACAAATTGTTTCTGAATATTTCATCTTAAATAAATCACTATAATACCAACCCTGGAGGGATGGTTACAGATGCTGGAAGAAGCTTAATCTGAATCAATAGCCAGAGAGAAGGATTCACTCATTTCTTTTTACACTTAAATGTAGCCTGCAGTTTCTCATATGGCTGGAAGAAACTGTGGGTGGCCAATAAGTATCAGGAAATTCTCTCAGCTTGAACAGCTTCTCAGTGTTTTGCAAAAGCAAAAGGATATAAGCGCTGAAAAGAGTTTTGTGGTAATTCATTTGTCTGCCCTTTTCAGAGCTAATTAAACACAGAAACTTTCTATATCATCTATCAACTGGGGTTATTTTATTTATTGTAGAAAATAACCACATCAAATATCAAAAGCAACAAATGATAAGAAATAATTCAGCATTCTATGTGCTAAATCTGAAACGCACATTAATGGAGCTCCAGCAACTTTGACAAAATGCCATGGGCATAATTATTTCCTAATTAGCTAGTGTAGTCAAACATGTAGGATTTACTGCTACTTACATGACTTTTCATTGTAGAACTCAAAAAAGGAAATGATAATGGCTTCATGCTGTAAAGACAATTCTTTTTTGGTTTTGGTTCATCTGCTTAGATAGTTTCAAAATGACATTGTGTGCTAAAGCACCTCATGTTAAGTGTCATTTTTGATTTAATTTTGAAATCTCTCTAGAGTATGAAATACAAAATGACAAAAACACTGTATTGAATAACAAGTGCATGTTACAATTGTGTGTTAAAATATGCTAGCCAAGATCCTAATGCCAAGTCTTTATTGTAAATCACATTGATCTATAATTACTATGAACTGTTAAGCTTTTGTATTCTCAGTCTTTGGAAATCAATGCATCATACAGAATCAGTATCAAATATGTGAAACAGAAAAGCATTCCTGCCTAGAAATATAGTAAACTTAGACAAGTTGCTCTGAATTCTTACAGATTTTTTTAATATTTAAAAATAAAATTGAGAAATATTATTCCTTTCCCTTTTTTAATAAAAGAAAATATTTGCATATATCTTTGTTTGAACAAAAAAAATTTCTGAAGGCTTTTTAAATTCTGAAAGCAGTGATGTAATGAGATGTATGTTTCAGCTGGAGGAACAAAACATACAATTTAAACTCAACTGATTGATCCAGGTCAATCTGTAGATAAAAGACTGGCATTTTATAAAGTGTCTGTGTCCTCAAACTGAGAGCCACATGTATGTAGAGAGAATAATACACTCAAATTCTATTGTGACTTTTTGATGGAGATCTGGAAAGCTTTTTATCACCAAAGTTTTATATTTCTTCTGACATGGAAGGAAGAAAGGAACACTGGAGATTATTTTACTGCACTGTGATAATTTTATTTTCTGCAGGTCACAGCTCATGTTTTGTAAACCACTATTTATGAAAAATGCATCATCATATCCAAACAATCAAGGCAATGTAAAAATAAACAGACTGAGATTATGTGCATTGGAATCTTTTTTTTAATGGTAGCTTTCTGTCCTTAGATAAAAGGGGGGCCATGAGATTCTTAATGTCCCCAGCATGTCAAGAATTCTGCTTTAGAGATCTTTTATACCCTGTTGTGTCCAACCAAAGAGTAGAATGCAAGATCTGTATAATGACTCAGCACAATCATGTCAGTTCCTAATAACCCCACATAGACACGTGTGCATTTTCCGATAAATGCTGATGTGACCCTATTTTATTTAGCTTAGAAGGTCACACCACAAATTAATGCTTAAATACCAATACAATTGCAAAGGTAATGTAGACCAGACCCTATAATATGTTCCAGGAAGACTGTGGGTGAGGAAATTTAACTGTTTGCACTCTGCTATCCAGATTTACCTCATCAAGCAATTGATAATTTTACTTATTTTCTGTAACTTAAAGCTGTACTTTTAATCAAAAAGCAGGGGTATAAAATAGAATCTGGTGGATTGAAGATCCAAAACTGCTCATGTACATCTTTTTCATTGCATGTATGCACGTAGTGTCTGCTTCTTTCATTCTCCAATTCTCAAAACTTAAATTTTCAGAAAACCACTGTTGAGATTCAGAGTACATGTTGTATACTACAGAGACCCTGTAAAACAATGTATATTTAAAACAAACAAACAAAAAAAAGGAATAAAAGGGGAATTCCAGTACTGAATTAGAAGGTCATATATCTAGACAAAGATGAACACTTCACCATGGCACAGAAACGTGGAGTCAGAAGGGCAGTGAAGACCATGGAAATATTTGTGATTTTTCAAGTTGGCAGCAGTCTCCTATTACAGAACTGACACTTTTACAAGCATGTTTTGAACAAGAATAGTGTGATTCAGGTCAGGCATTCCTCATTCAGCAATAATGAAAAAGGTCAAGGAGAAGGCTTAGAACACACATACAGAAGAAATGTCATCACCCCCACCTCTGTTGCTGAGTGATCCACAGGTCTGACTTCAGTGACCAATTGCATATATCACAGTACTGAAAGATGCACTGAACTTACAGTGCCAATAGACTTTGAAATATTCCTCTGAAAGTTTAGCAGGTGTAAAGAGTGATTTCAGTTAGAAGATACAAGCTTCCTTCATATTCAGTGGATAAAGATAACATCTACCTCTTCTACAGTGCTTTTCATCAACACATCTGAAAGTTCTTAAAGTTCGTTGGGTTTTTTTCTTCCCCAGTGTCCTTATTTCTATATATTTTCTTGAGGGGTTCTACTCATAACCAAATCTGTACATAAGGCTTCCTGTAATTTAGAATTTTGAAAATGAATGGATTATAATAATACTTCTACTTCCAAAAGGCAGAAATTTGCCTGGCCTGGGTGCAGATGTCTCTGAGGTGAATATGTTTTCTCACTATGCAATCTCTAGTAATTGACATAGTTCTTACCTGTAGACTTATTGAATTACCATTTTGTGTGAAATCTCTTGCAAAACAGAGTAGTTTTAAACCTTAGTATTCTTTATACAATGAAAGATGTACAGACTTTCAAACTGACAGTCACACTTTCATGTAAAGGAGTTAGACATTTGTTCACCAATATTGGGTCCAAACAAAAACCAGATATGATGCTGAAGAAACAGCAGCCTGTTGAGTAAGAAGGCAATGTGTTATAGGCCTTCAGAGCATAAACTTTCCATAAGAGAGGCTTCATGGACTGATTTTTAAAAGTGCAGTCCAAAATTTAATTATAGAAACACATGATTTGAAAAATCTTCAAGATGCAGCTACCTACAGTTTAATTGTCTGGCCTAAGCTTGAGGCAGAGAATACTTGCATAGACAGTGTAGAAACAATGAAGGAGAGCTATCTCCAAAGAATTTTGAATGGGAGACAAATTCCCTAAAAATGGAGGCAAAAGGAATTGCAGATTGTTCCCTGGAGATGCACTCCTCCCAGAATGATTACACAGATTACAAGTCTATCATTTAGATACCTATACTTAAATAAAGTAAACCCCATCTTCACTGTCTCAAAATTTTGAAATGTCTCCCCTAACATATCACCAAAATATCTACTGAAAGTGTCACTCTGTTGATAGCCTCTGAAGTCAGTATTCCACAGCACTTGTCCTTTCACTTTAATTATGAAACTGTGTTTTTGAAAGGGTATTGGTCTATTACAGTAAAACCCCGTGAGCTGGTACTAACTAGTTTTGAATGCTCTAAATTGTCCGTAGACTCAGAACTTTTAAAATCTTGTTTTTAAATACCTCTGATGCAAACTGAAAAAGGCAGACTTCCTACAGTAGGGCTGGTCACTCCTCAGCATTCTAAACTCTGAAATCTTAAATGATAGTTCTTCTATTGAATGTGTTTGCATTTTCCACAGCAGGATAATACATTTTCTTATTTATAAACTGAAAAAATTCTACAGTGCTTACCATAACCCTCCTACACAAGCGAAAGCTTATTTCTTTGTGCTCAACATGGTGTAGCTCATTTCTTGAGGCACAGAGAAGGACATTGTAAATAACATTTCAACACCCACTTCCCAGTTAACAATGAACAAACAGAATGCATGGCTAGCCCATTTAAAGTAGAAAAAGGTCAATAAATACATAAGAGCTGTTAGTCACGTCTGTAATCTGCCACATACAACAACAAGAATCACCACTGGAGAGGTAAAAAAGCTGATATTACAGGTCTTGGTTTAGCTTCACCAACTGTAAAAAATTGGCTATGCTCTTATTTCTCCTCCTTTCTATGATTCCTGCTTCTACCTGCATTACAAAAAACAGCACTGTGATCAACACACTGATTTTGGTCAGAGGAAACATGAGCTGAAGGCACACAAGATGCAAGCTGTGCCTTCCACTTAGTTCTGCTGTGAACACATATGATTTTCTATAGAACACATTTCACAGCACCAATCACAGGTAATTCTAGAAGAAAAAATTCTAAGTGAATTGGGAGAGGTAGTGAGATAAAGGTTACAGGATCAGACGAAGCAACCACCTCTGCTGCTTAGCATTTAAAAGGAGAGTGGTAAAAGGAAATAATTGTTTTGTAATGCTTGAGTATCAATTCCAATACTGAAGATAGCTTTAGTTTCAACTAACATTTTAAACTTTTTCAGTAAAGAAAAAGCGGAAAACTACCACTTGAATTCACATTCTTTATGGCAATTCCCCATGGACTTAAGAAATTGTAGTGTTTAAATGAAATTATGTTTCATATTTAGAAGCCAAGGGAACTACCAAAAGCATAACTTGTACACTGGACTTCTGTTTAGTCCAGTTTCCAGGCCTCACTTTTTCTTTGCTGCTGATTTCTTGAAGGAATAACCCATCTTAATTATTTCATGTTTATGCCCCTCGTGTCAACCAATTATCAGGGTAAGTTTTAGTCCCTTTCATTTCCCTTGAAATGAAGAAAATAAAAGGCAGTCCACCCATTGATAAGTACTAAGAAAGAGAATGTTAAGATGTACCTGGTCCAGGAACATTATAAATTAACTGCAAAAAGGCAGTTGTAAAAACTTGAAAGAAAAGCGAAATCATGGTATTATGTAAGTTTTTCTAATCCTGAGAGAGCTGACTCTTTACAAAATAATTTATTTTTTGATATCAAAGCATTTCAATCTCAACTTACTTTTAATAGATGGCTTTAGTGACTGTATTTGTGATGGCAGAAACCTTAGAGAACACATTGCACCAATGCTGTAGCTCATGAAGAAACAGACGCAGTGTAGTGTATCATGACAGGCTGAAATGGAATTCCAGCCGTGTGAAGGTAAATTTTCCAGCTGTGCTGGCACAGATTGGAATAACTCACTCATGACTGCTGCAGAAGAAAGTGTCAGTCTATATCTCAAACTGTAGCTATCAACCACTTTGTACCACTGCCTGCACCAGACAGGGAAAGATTCAAAACAACAATGTGAGATTAATGCATTTCTGTGAAGTAACTTGCAGTATTATACTATTTTTTGCAATCTTTATTTTTCTATTTAAATAACTTTTGCTCTGAGTTTATGAACATTCAGATTTGTTTTTTTAATGGGTGTACTACTTATTGCAACAACATTCTCTTTCCCCTTAGAGTGGCTGCTTTTTTACACATATTCAACGTGCTAGTGAAGATTGTTCTACCACCATGAGTAATAAATAAAGTTAGTTATGTCCACACATAACTGTAAAATGGGAATAGAACTACAAGAAGAATATATACATGGGAGGATGATGCAGGATGATTGCAGAAGGACCTGGGGTTTCACAAAATGGACTCTTAAAAGTATCAGTCACTAAATCAATACTGCATTATGTTTTCTTTGAAAAACAACAGGTAAATTTGGAGGAAGTGATCGTGTTGAATCAACAATACTGATTTTAACTAAGTACACTTTTTTCCTATTCAACAGTTCAGAAGTCACACTGAGTCTCTCAGGTCTTATTTCTGTGATTAAAATTCACCAGACATCCAGCTCTGCGGCTTATGCTTACAGGAAATGGGATTTCTAAATTGGTTTCCTATCTAATGCAGGCTTGGAGTAGTTTGGACTTCAAGATCAGACAAATACAGGTCTTTGAACAGAGACATAGGAACCTAAAATGTGCAAAAGTATCAACAGATGATACATATTAACATCACTGAGTTTAGATAATGCTTGTCTCTCTTTATTCCTGGCCTCATATGTTACAATACACAGAATATGAGGCATTACCTTCAAAAGGAAAATCCAGCATAAAAATAGATAAGAGAACAAAGATAGTAACCATGAAGAATGCCAAAATTCTAATGGCTCCTATAAGATGTAAATAGGAGTATCTTTATAAGAGTACATATTCTATTATTTTGTCAAGGCTAGAAACTCCTTTTAAAGTACTGATTGTCTGTTTTCCCAACTGTGGCAATACAAGCTCATTCCTGACTAAACTTTCTAAATTTCCCTTAGAGTATTTTAGATTTAATCCCATCTCAGAAATTACCAACTTAATTTTAGTTGGTGTCTGGCCTCACCAACCACCACTGATTTCAGACATAAAAAGTCATCAGACTGAGCAATCCTGTATTAAAATGGTGAGAAAATATCTGGAATATGGATATGTTCTCATTAAAAATTGTTTTTATATGAAAATTTAGTCGTTTCTGTACCCATAGAAGGGCAAGTATATCAGGGACAGTCTATAATTGTCACCTAAACACTCTCTTGGTTGTATATTTATACCTGTAAATCAAAACATTACATTTTTAAACTGTGAAAGCAAAGGAAAATCTTCCTCTACTCTTATGCAAGAAATAAGTACAGTGCAGACATGACCCTCAGTGCCTCACAGCCACTTAAACTTCTCCCCTTATCACATACACATCTGGGTGTTTTATGTGACTCAGTGAAAACTTACAGTACCTTAGTGGTTCATACCTTACCTTTGGCTGAAATGGAAGGAAAATGCCTCTTCAGGTGATACTGTGCCTTCTGTGCTCTCATCCTTTTTCCAGCACACATTTCACATACCACTAATCTCATAATTTCTAACTTTTGTCTGGTCTCATAGTGACTTTTTAGGAGTTTAAATCCTCTCAGAAAAACTGTGCAGCCACTCAAAAATAGCACTCCAAAGTGCTAACCAAACCTTTCAAACACCTGGAAAAGGCCCTAGAGCAAGCAGCTACTAAACATCTAAAAACTGGAGTCCATACCCATTTTTACAATAGGATTTAAAGTTGTTGAACTGTGTCTGTTTAAATAACATTTATTTCAGTGAAAATCTTCATTAGCTGTTTGGCAAATTCACTCAACTTCTGCCAGCTGCAGGACTGGATAGAAAATGAACTCTAATTGGACTTTGAGGTAGCAAATTTGACACTCTACAGAAAAAGATCTATCTGAAAATTTGCAGCTGGGGTTTAAGTTTGTTTTGGTTTGCTTAATTTTGATACTTCTTTCTCCACAGATGCTTTGAAACAGATGAAAATGATTTATTCCAGACCCAACCAGCTTTTCACCAGCTGTAGAAAAGTCAAACTGGGTGGAAGAGGAGGTACTCATTTTAGTATTCCTCTATTTAAATTTGACTCAAGCATCCATGAAAAATATTAGGCTCCATTCACAGACTATTTATAAAAAGCAGAAGGGAAATTAAACTAAACTGCCCGAAAGAAGGTTCATGCCTGCAGAACTCAAAGCAGTTATTTAAGACTGATTTACAGCACCTGGTGACAGCAAAAGTGAATAACTATGTCCTGTCTCTCTCCTTTGTATTGCTATGCATCGTTATGCCAGGTGAAAACAAAAGCTACAGAGAAGGAAACAATTCTCAAAAGCCTGGCCCCAGGTTCAGTTGCACAGAATTAGTGTAATTACCATGCACCCAGGTCAAAGTAGCCTGGCAGTCTCAGAAGAGGAAACATCAGGAAACCTAGTGCTGGAGTACAAGTTCCTGTTGAGATGCTGCAAACCCACCCCCTAAAGGAACAAATCCAAACCAACCTAAAACCAAACCAAACAAAAAAACCTACAAAAAAACCCAAACCAAACTAAGAACAAAAAAAGCAAAAATGCACATGTGACTGTAGGAAAACGTGCATACCCAGAAAATGAGCTGGCTGTACATACACACAAAACATTTAGAATTTGTACAACAACAAGGAAGCAAAATATTTATAATAGTCCCAGATGCCATAGGTTTCTAGAGCTGAAACACACTTTTATAGACTCCTGAGAATCCTTGATGCTCTCTTCCATGCTTTTTAATGTTTCATTATGACCCTACTGAAATGGCAGTAATGGCAGCAGAGTGGAATATTCAGTATATATATTCAACATATATACTCACTGTAATGAGTAATGCTGCATCACAATGTTTTTCTGGTTTAAATTTTGGCTTTGGTTTATTTTTATAAAATGCATCACTCTTCGAATGCTTTTCAGAAAATTCCCATAGTGATGCCAAGATCTTTTACATGGAAATAACCTAGTTGGAAAATAATACCAAGTGTACAGAGCAATGTGATGATCATTACTCTTTTTCTGGCCTACTTTGTCCAGTTTGGTCTTCCTCAGTAGGTTATATTGACATGGTGTGGTGTGAGTCCAGCAAAGGTGTGAGCCACCAAGATAACTAAGGCACTGCAGCACATAGCATATGAAGAGGGGCTGGGATAACTTGGTTTATTCAGTCCAGAAAAAGAGAAGATGAAGAGAGATCTGGCTCCTATCTATGTCTGATGTGAAAACACTGAGAGAATGAAAACAGACTTTTCTTGAAGGTCCATGGGGACAGGACAAAAGACTGTGGACACATTACCTACTGGAAGAAATTCCAGGCAAATGTTAAGAAAAACTTTAAAATTATTGGAATAATACAATACAAATACCTTTCCCCAGAAAGGTTGTATAATCTGCATCCTTGGAGATATGCTTTAAACACAACATTGAGAAAAGTAATCTACCTGGTCCTTTGTTTAGCAGGTCAGTGGACTAAATGACTCTTATATATCCCTCCCAATCAAAATTGTTTTATGACACTTTGATTAAGGTAATTCTCTGTTTAGCTATTCTGCAATGCTAGGAAATATTCACAGCTTTTTCTATTCATTTGACTGAAGGATGAATTTTAGTGAAATGGACATAAAGTCACCTTCATAGCAATGTCCAATACAGAATTATTACTGCATTCACTCTCCTAAAGGGAAAGTAAAGGGAAAGGGAAAGAGAAGCATTGCTTGTATCTAATTGGTTGATTACAGGTATTTTTCAATAGATGAAAATTATTTATCTCTATTGTGGTCTTTCTGGAACAAAATAATCTGTTCTAGACGCAGTATGCTCATCAGCACATGCATAAGATAAAATGGTACAGTTTTGTCCACAATGTACATATTTTTCCAATCCAACCTAACACTGTATTTGTCTCATTATGGCAGTCATTTTGTAATCATGCCATAACTCTGAACAGTTTTTCTCTCAGTTTCTTAGTCCTACCTGTTCACATGTTCTTAACAACACCTGTGTTGTTATCTAAAGAGCCAGGTCAGGTAAGCTGAAGGCAAATCAAGATGAAAACTCATCAGCTTGCAGCCAGGTTATTTGCATGAACTGGATCACTGCATGGGAACATGAAGAGTTTTGGAGAAAAAGTGAGACCCTTTCATGTCTTATTAAAGAGATGGCAGAGGTGGTCCTGATGATGATGTAAACAATGCAGATAACATACATTAGTAATGTCATAACCTAACATGAAACTTAGTCAAGAGAAATCTTTTATACTGCTGCAATTGCATTTCATGCTTCAGAGAGAGGAATTGCTGGACTTATAATAATCCCTAAACAACATGGTAGAGACTAATTTCTGATAATGAATCTGATTTTGTACATTGCTCACTTCTTCCTCCTCCTATTTTTTTTTTCCTGGTGTTTGAATCTTCTCCATGTATTTAGCTTGATTGCCCAATCAGCATTCTGAAAAATCCCATTTTCTCTCTCCATTCCTTTTCATCTTTTTACTGTCCATAAATAGAGGCAAGCCAGGAAGGGGAGATAAGTATATATCTATAATTGTAACAGTATAAAAACAACCCTTGAAACATATTAATCACTGACTAATCTTCCATACTAATTTATCCCACTTGTCTGACAGCAGCTCTTTCCTCCTCTGATCTTTCCTATTCTGAGACCAAGACTTCATGATCATATTCCTGAACTAGCGGATGCAGCAAATTGGTATTATCATTTGACTACAGCTTCCTGTTTCCCATTATATGACAACTGTCAACTTTCTGCACAGTCAGGAAAATATAAATTCTCGTTTGCGAAAGGAAAAGAGAAGAGAGTGTCTTTCCTAAATGTGTTAACAAAGTCAAATTTTTTGTACTGTTATTATATATTTTATAAAGCATGAGAAAGTGACAAAGGAGACAGACATAAGTGAGGTAGGATAGGAAAAGAGCAATATGAATATTCTCACCTTTAACACAGCTAAGAACACAGAAGACCAAATCCCAGGACTCCTATATCCAGTGTCATTTTCTGCAATGAGACTGTCAGACAAATAAAATTTGATGTAACAAAGGAAATCAGTACTTGATTGTAAATAAAGAAATGATTTGACATCAAAAAAGTAAGTTCTGACTATCTGCCACTTATCCTGAACCTATATTAAGCAAACGAGTCAAGGTTAGGTACTAACAAGTGTTAATAGATGCAGGTACCTAGCATAGGAAGCCTTTAGTTTGTAATTTACCTTCCTCTTTCTTTACTTTGAAATCAGGGAAGCATTTATCCTATATACTTTCTACTTGGTAGCTTCACAAACAAAAGAAAAGATTGTATGACCCACTGTTCTCTACAATGGCCTATAAGTCAAATGGATTTGACCCTTCTCCAGAGCTTTTTGGTTTGTTGTTCATTTATCTTGCTTGTCAGGGCTCCGTATTTCTTGGTGATGATGTGAAATGTGAAAATGTATCTTCTTCTGTGGCTGCTTTTTTATTTTTTAAAGGATAAAAATAGATTGAATCTCCAGACCCTTCCAGAAAAAAAGAAATGGAAAGGAACAAAATTATCTGCTGAGCTTTATCAACAGGAGGTGCTTTTCCCATTGCCTCCTTCCAAAAATGCCTAGAAAAATAGTGAAAAAATAATTTAGATTAACAAAAAAGTAATGTGCTTAATTTGCTAGTATTGTGTACAGGTTCAGGTTTTCTTCACTTTGGGGTAATGAAAGTGCTAAAGGAAAATATATTGCTGTACCATATGTATTTTAAAGGAAACTCTCTCCTTTGGTCATTCTGCGTACTGCCTTTCTACATTGACTTTCAATAATAAATTTGTTCCACTGTTTTATTCCCCTCTTAAAAGTAGTTCATTGAACAATCTCAGGTCCACTCCAGTAACTCAGGATATTTGCATTGTTTTTTATATTTTTCTGACGAGGACAAATATGAAGCAATAGACATTATCATTTCTCTGTACTTCCTTTCTGGAGGCACAGGTCTGACTTGTTACTTCTGAAAAAGTGCTTAACAAAATACTCCATGAGATGTGTCAAATGTACTTCAGTATGTATTTTAAAAAATAGTTGGCAGATGCTGAAATTTCATTCAGAAGAGTAGCATGAATTTTGACGCAGAAAAGAAAAATATCTTGGTAGTCAGCTGTACAGAGTTAATAGACCAAATTATAGCCTCATTTAAGCTATTATAAATCCATAGCCAATGCTAGTGAATTTAAAATTAGACTAAGCTTAATGACAGGAAAATTTGGGTTATACAGCAAGGGGAGATGCAGTTCACATGCTAATCAACAGAGCAGGGAGATTTTGATGACAACTGATTACATGAAAAAGATGATATCTATAAAGGACTGTAACTGTGGCAGGACAAGCTACCAGCTCAAGATCCAAAGCATGTGCACACATCTAGCTATTGAGGGGATACTGATGAAGTGGGAAGAAACACTGTTCTTTTGCTCTGGATGTGAATTGTGGAAGTCACTTGTTACTCCCTTCTACCCCAGTTTTATGGTCACATTTGTGACAATTTTTGAACCATCCAAATTTTCTTGTAGTGAAGAAACTATATCTCAGTTAACCTACAGACATAGTGTTTAACTTTGCACCTAGTCTTTACTCTAGAGTCTACTTTTAGCATCTGATTTTATTCAGATGCTTAAGTAGTTGTCTGGGCATATCTCAATGTAACAGAAGTAAGTTTCTCTACTTCATGTCTCATAACATGAAATACATCAAATGCATGTTTCTTAGTTCTGTCATTGCTGATTTTAATACCTTCTTCACAGAAAAAGAGAAGTGTGAAAATAAAGGTAGTCTAGTAATAGGTATATCAGATACACATATTCATATCCACATGCAAACTAAAGAATGCAAGAGAAAGAGTTAACAAACAAAAAAACTCATTTAAACTGTAAAGGCATTGACATTCCCTCACATTGATATTATTAGCTTTCAATGTCTTCTGCCAGTTTAACAGGCACAATGCAAAACCACATCAATCTCTTTTTTTCTGTCTTTTTCAGTCAGACGATCTCACAAGTTTCACAAGCTCATTTTCAGGTGGAACAGGTGGGTGTACAAACACAGTGCAAACAAAAATTTCTTGGCAAGGCCGTGTATTGCCATTATCTCTTATAGACACCAGACAGAGAGGAAAACTAGCTCCAGCTTCTCTTAGTGCCAGACACCTGTTCATTTTTCTTCCATTGCATCTGCTTCACCTTCTGCTATTCTATCAATTGCTCTTATGCTGTGGCATAATTCTCCTCAGCAGAAACCATTCCAGAGGGTCTGGAATTTCTCTGGGTTTGCTATCAAAGGTACCTGTGCGTAGGAATGATCTTCAACTCAAGTGTCGTAATGAGAAGATGCCCAAGCAGAATAGTCTTACTGACTTTCTAGAAGCAACACTGTTCATAACAAATCAGAACCCTAAGCTAGACAGAGAGCTGAGAGTACATTCCCTAGTGACAGAAGATTTTATGCTATATTTAGAATTCCATGTAGAGAAAAGCTTCTAATTAGACAGAAAGAAAAAGACCCCATAGGACAGCTGGAGTAAAGTAATTGTTCTGCCTTGTCACTTGGTTGTTGATGCAGGCAATGCATACACATTAGTGGCAGGAAGTTATGTGGTTCTGAGTTGCTCTGTATTCCCTTCAATAAAACAGTTCTCATTTATCAATCTGGTGGTAGGATCACAAATCTTATCTTAGTTAAGATGATTCCAAAAATCTCAGATTTTGAGCAGATGGTGACAACTTGATGACTCTGTGTTGGAGTTGGTGAAAAGGAAGATAATATTTCAGTTTTGTTCTATACAAATGTACAACATAACATAATTATGCACTCAACTTATTAAGGAAGACATCCCACCAAGTTGCCATTTTTGCACGTTTTTGAAGTGGTTGCTTAAATTATTTCAATGAAATTGACTCAAACAGGAAATCAAGATCCATATTTTAGGTTTACTGATAGTTAATATTTACCAAGATGCACAACACAGGTATAAAGATTATTTTGTTAATCAGTGGAGGGTGGTTTAAATCAACGTTAATTAATTTTTACTGGTATCTGATGGACAATTACTTCTTGATTTCAGTAAAAAGAACTCCTTCATATAAAAGAAGGACCAATCATGTCATTCTTGAGATAACTATCATTCACAGTATTTTAAAAAGTCTGATATCTCATTAGGGTACTTAAAAATGGGTAGAAAGCTGTGGGTAAATTTGTCTGTTCTCATTCAAACTATGCTTTACATAGGTAGCCTAAAAGCAACCTAGTCTGTTCAGTATAATGTCTTGTCAAAAATGGCTCTAGCTGTTTAATAAAGATACGAAAATTAATTTTGCTGATTTGCTCTATGCTGCAAGAGTACATGCTTTAATTTCCACAAAATCTTTCATATTTTGGTGTGTTTTAAACCATTTTAAAACAGTTGTTTGTTAGTGATTGCATCGGCTCTCTAGAGGAAAAGATTTTCATGTAGTTTTGTACTTGATATAATGGAAATTTTATCATGTTTGTGGGGTTTTTTTTTCTTTCAGTGTTGTGAGAGGCTCTTTTAAGAAATATCTATTTTTAATTTTCCTTTCTCCTTGGCTTTTGTGGCTGTACAGCTGTTAGACTGATAGCTTCTTTTTTTAAACTGGCTGTTTTTTTTGATTTATTTTTCTTTTAATAAGAAAATCTTCCAGCTTAATTTTTCTCATTTGAATTTGACTAAGTATATTCAAGCCCACCCTAGGAAAAAAAAGGCCCCATAAAACAAAAGCCAGTAGAAAACCAGAATGATTAAAAAACAACAATCCTTTACAGAGCAACTCGTCTACAGCAGTGCCAAGTAAAGACACTGAGCATTATACCCAAATACACAAGATTCAGTGTTTACTTTCCCTCCGTCCTTTACTGCCACTTTTCCTAAGCATCTTTACTCTTGTAGTCAATCTGGAGGAGAGAAAGCTGGTTAATACTGGTTGTGAGGTATCAAGTGCAAGTCCCTGTACAGGTAGGCATAGAAGTATAGGGTGTGAATTCACTACATGAACATAAAATGAGAAGTACAAATTGTACAATAGAGCAAAGCAATGTGAGGCAAAGCAGAAACAAACAAAAATAGCCCAAATTCTGTTCCTTATTTTTTCTCATTTGTAAATAATTTTTATTTCCCTTCTTGCATATGTATCCTACAGGAAAAGAAAGAGCTTTCTGAAGGTAAAAGCTATACTGTTTGCTCAGCATTAGCTTTATTATGAGTTACAACTTTAGCAACAATACTTAAGCCCATAAAGATCTAGTGCTGGGCTGGCACAATTTTCATGAAGTGAAAACGACTTACAGAATGTCTCTGTGATGCAGGAAGTTTTCGGTAAATATTTAAAGAGAAAGAGTAAATTAAAGATGTAGAGCAGCCTTAATTTTGGCCTTCCTAGAGTTTCAGATTTTTGAAAGTCCAAAAGTAATAATTTTTTTAAACAAACAGTCGTTTTCTGCATAATATGTAGCAGCTCTAGAATCTTTGGAAATTATTTCATTAACATTGCTTTATCTAAGTGTTGGAACAACAAGACTAGACAATAAAAGACAATAAAAGCTTTGCCTTTATTACAGAAATATTTTCAGAGGAATTTCAAAATTTGCAGTGAAATAAGAAAAAGATCTGATAATAACTACTAAAATTAAAAATATAAATTAAGAAGAGCTGACATAGAGAGCTCCAGTGTTTCTTATATTCAAAACTTGACTGACCAAGGCTGAGTGTTGCTCTGCTTGAAGTCAGAGTCTGAACCAGATGAAATATTTTATTCCTTATGACTGTGAAACTTTTCTTCCCTAGCAAGTAACTTGTATCCACTCACTATTTATAAACATTCTTAGGTAGTGAGGACGAACCTTTAAATATCTTTACTAGATGCCGAAAATATATTTGTGATGGATTTTTCCATAAGTCCTCAAGATAATGTTCTAAACTTTCTATTTCATAATCAGTTCGTAATTACAATGAGATGATGATTTACATTGATTTTCTTCTGTTTCCACAACAGACTGAGTATACTGGACTATGAGGACTGAGCCACTGCATTCTGTTAACAGAGAGGCAGAAAATAAACGCACGGAGCAAAACACTTCATGTTGAGGACTCAATGTATATGCTGTACAGATTTTAGAGGATTCTACTTCCAACTACTTCTAGTCTGACTTTGTAAACTGAATGCTCCTTAGCAGTTACACTGCCTTCAATGCACCTTGAGATCAGATCTTCCCATTTCTTTTCATCTGAAAAGGAACCCTGTTTATGCTCACAAAAATACAATGAGCAGAGGTGTCAGGAGATTCATTTCGGGAGGACACGCACACTCTGACCTAACACACTAACACAGATGTAACCAGAAGCTATGCAAGCATCATTAGTATGGAACTTTGCCCAAGTAGCAGCCCCTACAATCAGGGAGCTTTATTAGTGTAGGTTCTGGCTCAACACTATGCTAATCACATCCTCCTGGCTTCTGGCCAGCACGAAGTGCAAGCAGAGGTCATTTGCCTCTGCCTGCAAAGTACCACACACACATTACCTAAATATGCATTTGTCCTTCATGAGGCACAATTATGTTTATTACATTACTGAATGAAAATTTTGCAAGAGTTTAGTATTTTATTGCCTGGAGGATGCCTCTTCAATTTTACAGCAACTCTAAAATGTTTAAATATATTTGTTGTATTGCATTAAAATGGAATTCATTTAAAAATCCATTTTCAGTTTGAAAAGAGGAGATGAAAGATATGAATGATACAGATTATCTGTGTGAGTTAAATCTGTAATGTGGCTGTCAAAGGTCCCTGTTCTCTGTGAAGAGCTACCTTGTTGATTAGGCAGAGATATTTCATGAACCTGACCCTTCTACACTTCAACCCCATAGTCTAAGCTGACAGTAGTTTTTGGGATTTGCTATTTCTCTCAATACCCAAAAATCTCACTAAGAAGTTATTGGAAAATTAAATAGCAGTGAAATTTTTAGCATATTTAATGAAATTAATTGTTGTCTCAATCAGTTTTAAAATAAGCCACCTTTAATAAGCTACCTACTGTTTTAATATACTGTCCAAAACTATCTCCAAAAAGCTGAGTAGAGTACTGCTCTGTCTTCATTAACAGAGAACATATGTTGGCAGTCACTGTTTTTGTAGCTCCCTTGAGTGGTTGCGTAAGTCAGATTTCACTGATAATTGCTTTAATAAAATCTATTTTAACACAAAGGGCTTGATTTCAGAGGTGGCCTACACTTATTTGTGTTGTGCCTTATGCAGGCAAATGTCTTTATAGGCATTCACAACACTAATGGGACTGCCCTCCTGGTTAAACAGATGCGTAAATGCTTTGTTGGGTCAAGGTCCAATATCTAGATATACAGGAAAAAGATCTTAAACATGTTTAAATTCTGTATGTGAACAAAAGAAAAATGACTGCCTGAATTTTCAGAAAACAACTATAGTCATGTCCATCAGTATGCAAGGACTAAGCATTTACCTAGAGATAGTGTCTACACTTCAATACTGACATAACTTCTCACCTCTGTGTATTCACCATCTGCAGCAGTCTGGAAGATAAAAAAAGAATTTAAAGGAACTCTGACTGAGCATCTGATTTGCCAGTAACACAAGAATTAACTGTTCCCATATAGATTGTTCACCTCTGTGGCATGCTGAGCTCTCATTGGATACAATGTGAGAAGACAAATAAAGGATTTTAACTGTCTGTGACTGTTGAGCCTGATGAATAAATAAACTTTTAATCTTTTCTTCTGTTAATAGCTAAAAAAAAATAAAGAAGCTAAGGCACTGACACAAAAGACCAGTTATTAAACCAATTATTCAAATAAGAATATATTTTTTTGTTTAGGAGTCAAGAGGAAGTCTTAACAGCAACTTGAAATCTTTCTGTCAGTTGGCCTCTTTGTCTGGTTAAATGACCAAAATTTTCTATTGCCCTTACTTCTCCCCATCATGACCTCTCTAGGAGAAGACAGCCTTACCATCAAAGCCTGCAGCAAACACGTCTAGGAAAATAGTTTCAGTCCTCTGTCCAAAACCTTTGACATCACAGGATACAACAGGGCAAATAAATGAAAGGAAATGTTCCTGAGACAGTGTACCAAAGAAAAAAAAAGTGATATCTCAACACCCTTACTGAAGTTGGACAGTAAAGGCCCTAATGATTTTCCTTGTAGAGAGCCTGAGGTAAGGAAGCAATCCTGGCAGGATGAATCTGGCCAGGAAGGAAGAATCAAGATTGCTGCTAAGATGTTGAAACATGTATTTTCTTTTTGTGATTCAACATATTGCAGGAGCTTTATTGTGTTTTGGTGAGGCAATCATAAAGGAGCACCCAATACATCCTCTCTAATCTGCTGTTGGATGCCTGGGGAAAGAACACACCGTGATTTACAATCCACAGACTTCATGGACTTCATGGACAGAATGAAGACCTTGATTTTAAAAATCTCTTTCCTCAAAAAGTATTTTAAAGCCACATACACTTAACATGAACAGGTTTGTTCCAGAAGAAAGCCTTCTGTCAATTGCAGAGGCTTTATTTTCATAGTTAAAAAGTGTAAATAGCTCATTTATGTTATTGCTTACTTCACCCCTCCATGCTGTTTGCAGATTACTGCCTTACCCCTTTTCCTACTCTCCTCTCCTCTGTTGGTGTACTCTTTCCCAGCCAAATAGAGCTAAATAACCTGTTTCATGCCAGGCGACCCCTTTGGTGAGCATATTGTTGGTCTGTTATTTGTTCAGAAGTGGGGGATTGCTGAGTCCCTTTCAAGCAAACTGCGTGAAAATCTTCACAAATGAGCCTATGCCATTAGCAACAAGAGCACTAAGGGAGCCATTGTAGTGACTGAATGAATATTATGGATCTCTCTCTGTAATTTAATTCTGGAACTGGGACTGTTATGTAGTGTGTGAAGAGCTGAAGTACTGCCCCACCACCACCTCCTCTCCTGCTCACACACACATAGAGGGAAATCAATGGGAGAAATATTCTTGCACAGTACTGAATACATATGCACATTGGCATTTATGATAACTTCTGCTCCCTGTGGGGTGAAGAATGTGTCTTAGAGGAAATTAGAACAGCCTGACACTGGTGCAGTCTGCCACCCTGCCTACAGGTCATGATTGACAGAGGCCCTTGTAAAAAGAGAATTTAAGGAGGATGCTTTTCAAATTACATATAAGATGGCTGAAATGTCATTTAAAATGCCAGTTTAAAGCAAGAATGAGTTTTCTGAATTATTCCCTTCATAATGTGTCTTTGCACTTTTGCTGCATTTCCAGGACATTGATTGTGAATCTCATCCAGTGGCTCATTTAAGAAAATATGAGGAACTAGAATATTGAATATATATAATGGATTTGCATATGTAAGAACAGTTATTTACAAAGTACTGAACTACAAAACAAATTTACAATAATATTGGATTAAATCTTTTCAGAATGCTTTTATGTGTAAAGGTAGCTTGCCAAGTGCAGAGCTACAATACAAAGGAGAAAATGTCATTCCATATAACTGTAAAACTGACCTGGAGAACTTCTTAGTGTTGAAATGGAACGTTTCCTAAACTGTGAAATGATAGCAGAAGCAAATAAAAACTATAAGGGATTAATTACAGCAAAGATGTCAGATATTTTCTGGGAGAAAGTTAATCTCTCCTGGACTGAAAACATTTTTTGTTTGCTGTATTTGCAGTCAGAGAGAATAAAACCAATTTTGATTTGTGGTAGAGATCAGTTACTTCATTTATAAGAACAAAAAGAATCCTGCATCCATATTTGCATAGCACACAATGAACCAATATCAAATTTGGAGGTCATATGTTGCAGCTTTCATAGCAGTTATGCCTTAAAAGGTGAGTTTTCTATTGTGTGCAAACAACAATTCAAATGTAGCTGTCTCAGAGTACAGGTTTCTCTTCACTTGCCTCACTGGACAAGCATTTGTTTAGGGGATGCAGATGAGAACTATAGCAATATGGAGACTAGCAATTTTGTTTGGAATAAATAACATATTAGTAGACCTAATTTTTTTTTTTTTAAGAATTTTATTGAATACCCCTTGATAAAATAGCTGTTGGAAGAAGTTGGTTTTTTTTCAAATTAGGACTCTTTCCTGTTGAAAGACCTTAGTAGGTATGGTCTTCAACACAGTGAGTCTAAGAGAAGTCCCAGTAAACTTATTTTGCTCCTGTCTTTTCCCCTGAAAAATTAATGTGTGTCATGAAGGATGTAAGACAGCTCAGAATTAGAACTTCAGTAATAAAGCTATTTGAAGGAAAGAAAACATGTAAGCTGTGTTTGCACAATTTGGAAGTAGCCCAAAAGAACATCCTCAGAGCCACCATGCAGCTGGCTGGTCTTCACAACATTTGGTCTTGTCTCTCAGTCCCTGTGATGTGATCTGGACTGTAAGATCCTCCAGAGTTTCTTTCCTGACCTTCTCTCTCTTATTCTTGATGCAGCTGGCATGTTCTGCTGCACAGCTGCCTTTGCTCTGCTTCCCCACAGTGAGCTGACACTTGCAGAGTGTAAAGAAAACAGAGGAAAGTCACCAAAATGTGATGGGCCTGACAGCTTCAGAAGGAGCAGCCAAAGAGCATGATTGGAGAGTTTCTTGCCATCTACATCAGGCAAGTATTTTGGATGCAAAGGCAAGGGACAGACAGAAGCTGTCAGCTTATACACACAGGCATTTGAGATTAGTAACTCATTTGCTTGCTGTTTTCAGTTTAAAAGCTCTTCATGTCAAATTTTGACAGTACCTTTGAAAGTACTTTACAAATCACTTCTGTGTTTCAGCCTTCCTATCCTCCTCAATGGAAAGATCTGATCCTTATAAACTAAAGACATGGGGCAATGTGATCCACTTAAGATATGCAAGAAGTGACTTCTGACTAAGACAAGGTTAGCACGACTCTCTCATGGTTGATTGTAAGGACTTTTCACTTTACTGTGTGTCTTTTGACCAGGATCAAGGATGCTGTCTGCTATTAAGTCTAATCATTAACAACAGACATGGCATAAACTATGTTATCACTAGTATCTGGAACTAACTCATTTTTTATTTGTTAATATTTCAAGATTCATAAATTCAATCCTGTTTCTTTATAAACATATCTAATATTTGTCCTAATTAAAGCAAAATTATCTTATTGCAACATTTTGGAATAACATAATTAGAAGATTATAATAATAATTTGTTTTAGTATTATTCTTGCTTTGGCTGTACTGTACACATTTTTCCAAAGGATTTTTGCAGATTAGTTTATTGATTATTATTTTAAACTTAGCTTTGTGACCAGAGGCCCAGATTGAGATCAGAGATGTCTCATGATAGATATGCTACAATCACATGTGAAAATGTAATTCTTTTCTCAAAGGGAATGGGGTACAAACATAGGTAAGTGAGGAAACAAGGGTAATATTCACCCTGCTTTCATGTGCATTTCTTCAGATAGCTGTATTTTTCAGATCTTAAAGTAAATATCAACTCTTTAATTTATTCCTCTGGATAATATTTATTAGCTGATTTCTTTTTCTCATGGGTATGTTTTAAGGCTTAATCATCCTTTGTCAGTACAACAGAAGAGTTTTTGCTTTTTTTTTTCTCATGGAATTTATCCAGTTGCAAATTTATAAGATAAATTCAGTTCCATGAATACTGGTACTGACTTGGTACTGACTTGGTTCTATAAAAAGCACATTGGGAAGTGCAAACATATTGTATATCAAGAATCTTCATCTTCTTTTTCCCCAGTTGTTTGGAAACAGAAGACTGAACTTTTACAGTTTGTTGCAGGTAAATGGGGGCAGGGCTAGAAAGTTAAAATGTGTACTTTCTGCTTAGTGGAAAGAAAAATTGGGACAGGTACGTGCATTTACCAGCTCAAAATTTCTCTGAGGCAGGGGTTGTTAAAAACTGGAGAAAAATCTGGAGGTGGTAGCTCTGAAAAACTACTGCAAACTGAAGTCATGTGTATAAGAAGACAGGCAATACAAGAAACATGAAGAATGAAATCTATAATATCAGGGTGGTGACAGAAGAGTATTGAAGGTGTCATCCTAAATCTGGCAGAAAGTGAGCATTTGGGCCAAGTGCTAAGTGAAAAGCAATTTGAAGCTATGAAAAGAAAACTGCTCCCTGTTTAAACCTAATATACTCTGGACTTAAAACGATCTTTAAAAAAAGTAGGAGTATTTTGAAGATCGTGTTTAACTGTCCCCAAAACGGCTCACATGCTAACTTCCCATATCAAAAAGACATAAAAGGACATGAAAGTGTCATGAAGTTATATTTGTACTCTGTCAAGTTACTTTGGTTATTTCCCATTACAATATAATAGTGGGAGTTCAGTACAGATTGCCATCATTAGATTCTAGAACACTTCAAGTTACAGCATATCATGACAATACTTTGCATGTCTTCATCTCAAGAAAGGATTATCTTTATGCTCACTCTTCACTACACTAATAACTTAAAAAGTCCCAAACTCCATTCCATTTAGGTAACTAAAGTGTTGCCTATTCAATAAATATTATAATACAATTTACAATTGAAGTGTTTGTGAAAAAAAAAAAAATCTGTGAAAGCTCTATCTGTTTCATCTAATTGCTAGTTAAGGTGTTAATTGCATGCTATTTGACCAAGTCCCACAGATAGGCTTGGTACGTTTTTTAGTCACATTTTGGTAACTTACTCTTTCATGGATTTTCTTGCCTTATGCTTTTCTCTTAGGTGGGGGGTTTGGGAAAATTTTTGGACAGCCTGTTAAATTCTTTTTTCCTGAATTCTTCCACTTGTGCATCAAATGATTATCTTTCCTGGATTTCCTTTTTTTTTTCTTTTTTTCAGTAGGAGAGAGTAATATTCTCTTTTCAATCTTTTGTCTGTAATATGTTTACTCATTTTTAATTCTTTTGTAAAATATTATTTTATAATCTTTTTATAATTTTATAATTGCAAAAGTATTTTACAAGAGCAAAGATATAACCACATTTATTCAGAACAAAGGTTAACCTACTATCCCATACCTGAATATGGCCAACTATGAACAAATATAAGAACAAAGTGGAGAAACAGTGTGCACAATTTATCTCTTCAGCTTCAACTCAATGAGTTCCATAACTTAACTACCTTATTAAGTGTATGTTAAATCTACTAAGTCCATCTGATGCCCTTTATTTCTTAAATTGTTCCCCTTCTTAATCTTTTTCACGTTCCTCCCTATGCTACAACCTGTTTCATATTCCCCTCAGCTGTCTGTTGTTCAAACTAAAGATGATAGGTCAGTTAACCTCTCCACTATGGAGAGAGATTATATCAATCTCATCACTTAATTACCTTTGTTGACTTTCCTTTCACCTTTTGCAGTTCTACCACTTTTTTTTTTTTTTAATTGGAACAATAGTTTCACTCTGCTGACAATGTTTGAATGCTTATGAGAGAGAGTCATGGTTTTATTTTTGTTCCCTAATCTTTCCCTTTTAGTCCACATTATTTTTTTTAACTACTAGTGAGCAGTGAGAGGAATACAAGGGATCTTTTTGGTGTGGAAATCAGTAAGGAACAGTACATTGTGCGCTCTAATTTTTCCAGGGGATTCATCTTATTTTAGACTTCTCTAGGCCCCACTACCAAATAGTCCCTTGGTTCATACTATTTTGTGCTGTTTTTTTTAAAGGTCATTAGTGAAATACGCTATTAGAACCCATATAAAAGATAAAAAAAATTGGAACAGTCAATTACTTGGAATCACTCTCTTACATTTTAATTAGAAAATCAGGTTTTTTATCATGAGCACACTGAGTGAAGTTGTGGCTTCTGGAGTACTGCAAGTCAGATTTGGCATACAGGTAAGTAGGACTGCCACAGTGAACACAAGATGTGATAGAAAAATTGCAATATTGGAAAACTTAAGTTATGACTACAGTATATTTTCTCATATATATATATATATATACATATAAGGAATAGTTACTGAACTACTGCCAGAAATGGCTGCAACCCAAAAATATTGAAAAACATACTGTATTAAGGAACATATGATTGGTACATGTTTTTTTTTAAAGTTAAATTCTGGATGGTTCCTTTTTGCTAGCCTCACTGCCACTGATAGATTTCAAATAAAGCAACAACCTAAAAATACCATTCTTTAATTTAGTTTCCAAGCAGTTTCTTGTTGCTCAAACTTCCACAATTCAGCTCTGCCAGATTTTTTCATAGGTTTCTGAATCTCAGATGAGTTTCTTAATTCTCATCTAATCTTGCCTACATGTCTCCCAGGTGTTGTTGCCTTATTTATCTTCCTTTTCACTGAAGCAGAGCAACCAGGAGTTGTCACACCCACCAATAAATCTAACCATAACTGTGAAGTGTTAAAAATCCTGGAACATAACTTCTTGCCTAGAACAAATCTTGGTCCTTTCCTTTTCATTTTTTCTTCTCTTTATTCTTCTTTCTGATAATTTCTTTTCCTTTGGAAAAATTACTGACAAGGATCTCAAGAAAGATCAGATTATGAAGATCAGCAACATGTCATTTCTCTCTCAAAACCCACAGAACTCTCAAAAGGTTTGCAATGAAGTTTAAACCTTCTTATGCCTGTGATTAGAAATTAGCGATTAATAATGATTGACATGAACATTCTACAAAGAATCTGTAATTATAGCTGCACAAATGAACAGGGGAAAAATACAAAAGAACTATGATGTCACTCAGCCCTCTCCTTTTTTATAAAACTAATGAAATGTTTCCAGTTTAATTTTCTGGGGCTGATCAGAAAAGTCTTCTGCTGGAAAGAAACCTAAAGATGGCAAATATGCAGGATTTCTAATAAAATATTTGCATTTAAACTGTAATATACTCTCCAGTCTGATTATGGTTTTTTTTTTTTCTTTTGGTATCATATGGGTCAAAAGGATATTATTAAGCATAGAAAGGCAAAAGTATGAATGATAGCTACATAATCAGTGCAATTCATTAAGTGAGCAGAAGCAACCTTGGCAAGAGTGTGAAATAGATACAGAGTACAACACTTTATGTATATTTAAGAAATAAATAGGTTTTTTGTTGTCTGGAAAATCCTCATATTCATTGTTCTCTTTAAGTTTTCCATGAGATGTTGGTTCAGCTACTGCTGTTTGAACTCACACATTTTCTACACAATCTCTAGCAGTAAACTTCAATGTGAATACAAATGATCCTTTACATTCCTAACTCCCAAACCTCCACAGCCTGCAAGGATTAGCAATAATAAATAGCATTTTTCCTTACAGACAAAAAAGAAAGGAGAAACTAGACAAAGTTACTCACATTATTTGCTCTAAGCCTCATTGTTCCTAAGTGGGTAAATACAGTTACAACCTGAGAACTGCACCTATGGTCTAGCTGAACCTCTCAGACTGAGTGACTATAGGTGACTGAATCCCTGCAATCCTTTGGAGCAGAAATCAGTGTGAACCACTGAGTCCTTTGCCTGGGTTACCTGACCTGGAGAGACAGATGACTCGCATCAGTTTAGACTCAGAATGACAACTAATGTGTAGATGATGTGGTAATTCATGAAGGATGATCTCAATACTGTCAGCTGAAGACTGCCAATATAGCCTTCAATCTCCAAATTTTTGTGTAAAAATATCCATCCTGAGTCAAGTTAAAAGCCCTTCTAAGCCTAAGAAGAGCCCAGAACTGCTGTCCATACACAAAATACTCAAAACTTAGTAATGCTGGGAATAATTGCTTTTGGTCACTGGCATCTTTAACATCTATATGATTTTTCAAAATCACAAGCAAGGGGATATGCTGGAATTCCAGATATATTTTTATAGAAGAAATGCAGGGACCTAATCTCAAAAACAGAGGGATTCAAACAAATTTTATGAAATGGCTCAAAATTATAGATGTTTTTATATCTCTGACAGCAACTGATATGGAAACTGTACACATAAATGATATGATTTTTAATGAAGGCTCTCTTATCCTTTAGAAAACTATTGTGTATACAGGTATGGAAAAACTTGAGCAGTCGTTGAGATAATGTCTTCACAGTGTTCTATATTACAGTGAACGACAAGTTTTTCACTGATGACAGCAGGTATTCAAACAAATTCATACAGAGAGAGAGAACAACATGCACTTCAAGAAACTTCAGCATTACATCTGTAATAGTTTATATGACATTATTTTTATGGATTAAATGAAAATTACTATCATTTACATTAAATGGACATACAGACATTGTATTTTATATGCATTATGCAATAAATACCTCTAAAAATTATTGCAATCTTTTTTAATGCTTTTAAAAGGCTGGGATTTTTAGGTTTTGCTTTGTTTTTTTAGCTCATTTTTATATACACTTATAAAAATAACTGCTCTTTTTAAAATACAACTTGAAATCACCAGAATATTTGAGTAGTAATAAAAACTTACTGCGGGGTACCCAACCACCTGTGCTACTTACTGCAGGCCACTGAATGTAATATTGTAATGGCTTATGGGTAATAAAATATTGATATTGTTAGGAGACAAATTACTGCCAAAAGAAAAATGATTTGTCTTATAAACATAGCTTGTGTAATAGTTTACATATTAGGTAGGGAAAAACCTATTCAGTGCCAAAAGATTTCCACCTTGTTATACTTTCTCCTTCAGGACAACTTTAAATGTATTTTCAGCCATTCTTACATGTATTTTTTAAGATAACACCACCAGTTTTATTATTTTTATAGTGCCAGAGGGAAATTCCTCTTATTTTGATTGTATGTATTTATGAAACCAGCTTGTTTTTATGATGATGAGAATTGTCTTCTTGATAGCATTGCACAATCTTTAACCAAAGTTACACAGGCAGCCTCCATGGCTGTGTTGCATGTTTTCTCCCTTCCTCTTTTTTTTTCTTGTTGTTTCCTTCACATTTCTTCATCTTTACGAAGACAGCCCCCAAATATGTCTTTTGTGGCTCATGTCATCTTCCCAGTCCTGACATACTGACAGATACAATATAGGCAGATGTGTGTTTCTATGAATTTTTGTAATTCGTCTTCCTCCCTTTCTCTTTTACATTATGAGGATGTCAGCCTCTGTAGTCCTGACATCTCCCCACATCATCATGAGGTGCATTTTTCACCATTTCCATACCATGATATCATACATGACTCAATTGCAAGCCCAAGACATCTTATTTAGAGAATGACAGGATAAGAAGAAACATCTTTCTCTCTCTCAGCATATGAGTACACAATCTTGGAAATCTTGGAGCTGACCCACTGATAGGACATGCCAATCACAGATCTCTAAATGCATGTGTACATGCACATGCATCACAGGTCTATACATATTTAGGCACATACATAATCCATAAATGCAAATGTCTAGAAAAACTCTATTGATGATATCCTGTTGTCTAATTTTATTTTGATTTTAATCTGATTTTATACCGATTTATATGGATGCCACATGAATACTCACATGATAAATAAACTCAAGAATAATGAGTGACAATAAAATCACAGAAAATCAGACAAAACCCACACAAAGTATGATATTTAGTCCATAAAATGGAGAATCTGCCAGAGCTTGTCAATATTCTTTTAAGAAATCCTGTAGCATGGTATGTCAGAAGCTCATTGAAATGAAGAGGCCTCTGTGAGAGTTTGCCAATCCATCCGTGCACTCTACACTGCCCGATCAATAGGTAATGAATGCTTACAAAGTGACACCATCAGCAAGGGAAGTGTTTGTATTAATGAAGAAAAAAGGGGACCTAGGGAAGGAAATCCTCATACTGTTGCTACATGTCAACTTAAAATTTGTAAAGGAACTGAGACTGGACTGTTACTGTGTGGGGAATATTGCATGCAAAAGCCCAAAGGACAAGTGTAGTAAGATGAAAATCAACAGCATATGGATTCTGGAGCATTCAGTGCTATCTAATTAAGAGAGATTTTTGTTATTAACATCCTTTATTATTTTTGAAATACCAACCATTTTTAGCAGTATAATACTATCTAGGGACTTTATTCTAGAATAAGGTCTGATGAGGTTTGAAACTACACATACAACAAAAAGGACAGATCCTGTATGGAAAACATAAAGCTTAGCAAACTAAACCCAATAAGTGCTTTAACAGTGTAAGTGCTCAGGAAGTCATCTCAGGCTGTTACCAAGAAAGCAATATAACTGATTTTACTCACTTGTGGTTGTTATATATTTACAGCCTCAAAGCAAAATGTCAAAGCTCCTTTACCGTAAAACTGTAGTGAATAGCAGCATTACAGAGCTGAGCACCTGCTCTGTGGTGGGCTTGCTGAGGAGGCACAGAGAAAAGCACATCTCCACTCTATCTCTGTAAAACTTATGAAAAAAAGCAAATGAGTACCTTGAACAGAGGTCCCATACGATTACCTGCCCGATTTGAATGGACATCTGGGCTCACTCCCAGATTTGTGGCTGTACTTCATTCCTCAGATGATCTGCACGTTCTTCCCCATGGAACCTGAGTGTGGAATTTCTACCTGCATGTGTTGCTGATGTAAAATTTCATTCTAGTATTTCAACTTCCACAGTAAAAGGTTTCATGGTCGTAGTTGGAGATGACTTTCACCTGGAGAGAGCTAATCTGTAAAAATACATTGCAGAGGACTGACTAGAAACACTCAGTTACTTTTTTCAGAACTAGCATATATTTATGGTGATTTATTTAGATTCAGGCAAGAATATTTTCCTTCAGTCTCAGCAGAATGACAGCTTTTTGTATGGGTTTTTTTTTTTGGTGTTGCTTGTAATTATCAGGGATGATGTCAAGTTAAGAAGCTTGTATCATATAAATAATTTTCAATACCAAACTTAGTAGAGTTCCTGGAAGTTAGGTTTATGCAGCTCTAGCGTTCAATACACTCCTATTCAAGGTGACTTATTATTTTACACCCACTAAGAAAATGACCTTGGTTAAGAACCTCTGCAATTTTCTTATCCTGGTCTTTTGACATTTGCTTTTCTAGGTGGTTAAAACTGAAGTCAGGGAAGCATTGACATCAGTTCCAAAACTCTATTTTTCTCTACAGGAGATCTTGCACAAAGTTCTCATGTTCAAATTGGGTAAAAGCACTGTCATTTAAGTAATGGGCAGTACACTTCTTTTAGTGGAAAGTACTTTGGGTGCCTATTGCCTTGGGAAACATGCAGAGACACCACAACTGAGAATCAGACACTACTGTTGTGAAGAATACGTTTTACGATTCTTTTTTTTTTTCTCAACGCTACAAGGGAGATGAAGTTTTTAGCAGAAAATAGACATCAGTCAGTAAGAGTTATGAGATTTTACTACAAGCCTCTGCTACCTCAGATGTGAAGAACAATAGTTTACAATCAAGTTCCCCATTAGTCCTTCAAAACAATGCTAGAAATATAAGCTGACAAAGAAAAGAATAAAAAAAGAAATTCTTAAAACAAAAAGGCCTCTTAAAAGTTATGTGTCAGGAATTATAACAGATAAGTTTTTTTAGGAGTAAACTGATTAACAAATATTAGCACTGTCTTTTTGTATTTCTAAGGTACAAAACATGCATTGATTTCTTCATAGACTTTTAAGAAACAGGAGGATCTGAAATCAGATGACTTCTGAAATGGCTGCATGAACCACATCTATAAAACTTGATCAAGAAACATTAAAGATAAAAATTTTTATATGCTTTTGTATTCTTAACCAGAGCATAGCTGCTTATCAAAACATAATTTAATGTACACAGTTGCTAATTTAAATAATGCAAGACATATTTTAGGAGTTTATTTGGATTTTATCTTTTATGATATCAAGGAAAGAAAATATATTTTTGCTTCAAGTACCCAAAGAGAAAAATTCTCCTTTATTTTGGCCTCCACTGCATTGTGCACAGTGGTAGTGAGTTACTCAAGTTATCTGGGTTGCATGTGCCTCAGGTAAATTCTTGGCTGTGTAAAACAGTCTACACACAGTTTTACACTATGTTTACAGAATTTTACTATATTGTATGTATTCAAGCAAGCAACATAGGTAGTAAAAAAAAAATCCATGACTGATTTTCTGTGTAGTCTTCAGTATTTTGCATAATTTTTTGAATTTTTTGAGGCAAAGTAAATTCACTCTCACTCTGAGTGACATGAAAAATAAGAATTGCAGTCTTAACTGGTAGACATTGTTTTAACAATAGCAATTAGTTGAAGTGGTATATTTATGTATCTATAAAAACTTTCATTGCACTCTTCAAATGTGAATTTGAATTTGTTTGTTTGCCTTGTGTTCGCTCTTTCTGACAACTGCAGATGTTTTGTTATTTTCTAATTGTGACTGTATAAATTTGCAAACATAAAACCCACGCAGTTTTTGACAACTGTTTATTTGTAAGCCACTAAATGTACAGATTTCTAGCTTTGCAATTCATTTTGTAACAACTTAAATAAATCTGAGCCATTTGCTTTTGTGAGTTCTGAAATCATGTGAACAAAGCAGTTAAATCAGCAGTTTCCACACAAAATTACCTGGGAGGATAGGACCTGGGAGTTATGTTTATACATAAGGTTGTGAAAATATTCCTGTTGCTTTTATATGCTCTGATGAGCCTCATTTAAGACATGACAACAATTTATGAGTTTTGGAGTGGGCTACTGGAGAAAAAGCAATTTCTCTTCACTTTTGGGTATATTTAAACCTGTTGTGTATCTGCTAGTCATGGTGGTATGTTTTGCTACACTGATATACACCCAATCACACATAATTTTTATTACTCACCCTCACTCAAATCAGCAATGAACAAAATGTCTTTAGCCATCCATTCAGTATCTATCTGTTGTATTTATTGATAGTGGCCTGCAATTAAAAGCCTTTTTTTAAATTTCACGTCCTTATCTCAGATATAATGTGTTTTTATCTGTAAAAAGAAGTTATTTATCTTTTTTTTTTTAATTCTTGAGATATTGCTTGATATGATTAGGAGAATACTCAGGCTGTGTTTTTATCTTTGTATGTCATTGGATCACCCTTTGCTGTAGCATAACAATATTTTGATCCCCAACATGGAGCATGTGGGGAACAAATTAAGGAGGAAAAGGAAACCTCCCTGAACAACTCCAAATAAAATTTTTTATTCATTTAATTTGTGACCCTGGCAGAATTAAATAAGTTGTTTGAGCCAGCTTGGCCCTTTTTCAGAGTTCAGATATGACTATATCACTGATTTGAAAAAACCATTTGATATCAAATTCATGGCTATGCTGTGCTCCAGAAATGTTTTTGCCTGAATGATATGCAGGTCTCACTTCACAAAGAGGGTCACACACAAAAGAGCAGTGATTAAAAACATTACAGATATGGAAGTTTCTTGTGAGAAGATTGAATATCTCACATCAAGAAAGCCAGAGCTTGATGAAATACTCAGTCCCTTTGTATCTTTACACATTCATGTGGCATAAAATTAAGAACAAAAGGGACTTCTTGATTAATGGCCTCTGCTAATCATTCCAGTAGAATACACAGAGACATTTTTTATTTGATTCCACTACCAAATTAAGTTTGCGTTAATCATAAATGTCACTTCCACAAAAATCATACATAAATATTCAAAGTGATCTATATTTTATCAGTTATAACAGAATGCTTGGCAGCCAGAGTAGGTTTAAACAAGCAATTAGTGAAAAAGTTATTATACATTTCAAACAAATGTGATGCATGAAACCTGAATTAGAGGAGTTCAAAGAAACTTAGCAGCGTCTTGATTATACAGGTGCCTGAGCTGGAGACAGATTTACCATGTATGAAAAAAAATTACTATTTATTAGAACCTAACATGCCACAGAATTTTCTTTCCTTAAATTTCTTCCAATCTCTCTGACAAAGACTTTTGAAAATACTTCTAGTAAATCCCACAAAAACAATTTCTGAGTCTTTTCATTAGATTTTAATTTGTATTGGTTGTGGTAATGCCTCCTCTCTTTGCTTTAACTTACCATTTTTCAAGCCTGTTTATTACCATAAATTTCATGGAAAACAATGTCCAGAGAAAATCTCTCAGCATATTTTTTTTTCTAATTGTGCTTTTCAGTATTCACAGAAAAGCTGCCTTCTTGCTAATTTATCAAGGTACAATGTAAACAATGGAAAGAGGGTTTTTTCATATTTTGGTTCCCATGGGCTAATGCTTTCTTCTTTAACTAGGATTATTGTTTACAAAGCCCTAATTAGGCTTCGTGGAAATCTGCTGTTACCTTGTGTGAATTAGAGCTACAGAGCTTGATGCTCTGTTATTTGTCTGAGCAAACTCCAAAAAGTCTGTCATGCACAAATTCATAAATATTGAGTCTAGAAGAGCAAAACAAAAACAAGAGATTGCCTTGTAGAACCCCTTCCCTGAGCTCCTAGCAGTTAGGATGAACAAGATAGTGTGCAATTGAAACAGGTCTTCAGCTGTGTGTGGAATGAGTGTTCAGTTTATTTAATCTGGAGGGGAAATAGTGCTTTTTAAACCTGACAGGCTTTGTGTCTGAGAGAGGTACTACATATTACATGGGTGTGTAAGTGTGTGTGTGTGTATAACAGATGTATATATAAGATGTTACACTGGATGGTTGCACAAGATATCAAAGTCTTACTGGATGAAGGAAGGCTAATAAAAAGACTTACAAAAAGTCTGTGGATGGAAAAACTGCTATAGTTTCTATTAAAATTCTGTTAAGAACATCACACATATTCCTTGTTTCATCACACATAACTTTTCTTCAATAATCAGTTAATTTCCCTAAGATAATATTAGTCTCAGACTAGGGGCTTAATTATTGACAAGGTTTTATAGCCCAAAATATAATTTTGAGCTAGATGCCACTCCCAGGCATTCATTAATCTCCCAACAGTGCCTCAATGTGTGTTGCTTAATTAACTTTACATTAAATATGATCGTTTGGAGATATTTCAGTATCAGAATTGAGTAAAATATTATTCTTTCACTTCCTACATCTGTTGCACCTATGGTTTTGTAAAATTGAAAGTCTATAAGCTGTGGAATTGTCTAGATCTCACAGATTGATAAGTGTTTTCTTCATATTTGCATTCCACCAAAATGTTTACTCCCCTAGCCCATAGGCTATAGTGAGACAATTACATTCTAAAAGACAGAATCTAGAATATTGGTTCTTCAGACCTGCAGCTAAGAAGAAATAGGATTCTGTGATTGCACATCACTGCTCTTATGCCCATCCCTTTAGCAGATGATCAAGGCAGTCTGTATGTTTTGTGTCAATTAAGGAAAATTCATTAACAATATCACATCTGAATATATTCCATGCTTAAAATTAAGATGTACTCAGCAGTGCAAATGAACTTGTGGGATGCTGGTTGGTTTTCAGCTCTGAAACAGAATGAATTTGACTTCCACTGTTCACTTCATTGGTCAAATAGCATTGGTTAAATTTGTTGGTGAACCTCACTCATCTCCAACATTTAGTTTTATATCTCCTATTTTTGAAAAAAAAAAGTTCACTCATAAATTAAATGAAAAATTTACTGATTTATTCCTTGGCTAATAAAATTGTTTACAGAAAGGGAATGTGTGAATATTTAATCTTCTATTTATGTCTAATTCAGCCTACAGCCTAGAGTATGAGACCGCACTAAAGCATACTGTCTGGGAAGGATACTGGGGGAAAAAAAATGATTGATAAACCTGGATCAGACAAATTTTTTTCATTTTAACTCTTTCTGGATCATACTCAGCTGTCCCGGTTTAGGGCAAATCTGGGAGGACACCTCCCAAATGGGGGTCTCTCTGGAAAGCAAGCTGGAACTGCCCCTCCTCCCTACTGGTTTGGGAAAAAACCTCCTTAGAGATGAGTGGAAAAAACTATTTAACAAAAAGAAAGTGCTTACAAACCTAGAAATTAATAATATGAAACAATAAAACCTGGCAAAATTGAGAGAGTCCTTGCCGTGGGAAGCCCGGCTCGCTGAGCCTTTATCAGTTCTTTCCGGCGCTGGAAGATGCCGGCCTCGGCCTGGCCCGGTGGGCCCGGTGCTCTCTCCAAGCTCTCTCCCTCTCATAGATCTTTNTCTACAAAACAAACTCCGCGCTTCTCTTTTTCTCCCCCTTCACTCTAGGAACCAGTCTTAAAGCTACAGAACACAATATCTAACACAGACAGAACAGACGATTTGGGGATAGAAGCATCATACAGTCACCCTAGGACACTCAGCCTAACACTATTATTTGATAACCTGTGAATTCATTCTCTGTCCTGTTATTGAGGATTTTACTGCACAGTATCATGACATACTACAGGTGGGAAGCAGTAACATGCCAGATACTCACCAATATAAGAGAAAAAAGCCAAACCTCTTAGTGCTTTCTAAAGCAACCAATGAGATGAGATGAGATAAGGCATAAAAATCAATACAGGGAAATACTGAAGAGGTAGTAGTCCATGAAATACCTGATGGTTTACCTATTATCAATACATCATAGGCAGCATTATAAAGTGAATTCTTAAAGGCAAGACTGAAGAGAAGATCATTAAGTAACCTTTTAAAAAAGAGGAACTGGCACCATGAAAGAAATCATGTGTTTGGATAATTTAATAGAAAAACTATAATAATTGCATGATTTTGTTTATTTGTTGTAGTTTTTGTTCAGTTCTGATGGTAATATAAATTCAGATTGTCCATGAAGAAAATCTCCATAACTGAGCCAACAGGAAAGTTTATTAATCTCTTCTTACATAGTAATATTGTATATCATTCAAGGTTTGTTATGTACCTTGGACAAACATAATTGATGCTGCTCCTGTCAACAAGCCCTGAAAACTGTCTCAATAAGGATGTGGATAATAAAAATAATAATATAAGAGGCATCATTGAAATAATAATTCAACCATATTTCCCTTCATTTATCAGATTAGGATGATGGAATTAAATTTCAGATAATTGTCTCCTGCATCTACTTATCTTGAAGACTGGAAAATGGCTTATTTGCTTGTTATTTAGTCCATAAAATTTTACCTCTGCCACAACTATTTATTCATTTGAATAACGAAATTTTAGTGATCATTAAGTTAAAATTTATCTCAATACCTATTGCTCTTGGGGTTTATTATTTTCAGATTGTATTGGTTTGTTCCCAGTTACCCCCTTTTCACTGTTTGTATTTGGGTTCTCCTGGTCCGCCTCCCTGATGCAATACCCTAGGGGGGTTGCATCAGCCCTTGTTTGTCCCTCCCTGGGCCCATGTCAGTCTCCCCTGTGCCCTCCCCTGGCACCTGCCTGTCTTCCCTGGCCCATGCCCCCAGTTCTGGAAAGTTCTGCTGGTTCCCCTCGGTGATTTGTGGTTTCAAGTTTGTCCCTCCCTCGGGTTCTCCCTATTGCTCCCAGTTACTGTCTATCGAAGTTGTTACCACACCCCTACCCTTCCCGATTGGTTGGTTGTAACTGTTCCTCCCCCGGTTAAATGCTGTTGCACACGCCATAGCAGGGCTCCTCCTGGGCTGTTCCTCTTGGGGTAAGTTGGCTTCCCAGATCCAATAAACTCCGAGATCTTGAACCCCCTGAGGAATCAGCCTCTTTTATCCAACGCCAGCAGGGAGGTTATCTTCCACTGCAGCACCCGCAGGGTTGGTGATTGGCCTCGGCCCACCAATCATGGCAGGGTCGCCTCAGGGCTAAAATAGCCCTTGGAAGAGAGGGACCACCTGCATATTGCCTTCTAGTTTGGACCAAAATTAGAATTAATCTATAAATATGAGAAGAAATGCAAACTTTTACATGGACAAGTCAGGGATCATTTCTCATATGTTGTTTTACTATAAATAATTCCTCAACGACTTGTTATTATAAAGGCCCAATCCACAGAAGACATTGCCTGATTTCCTATTGTGACCAGATATCTTTTTCTGCAGAATTTTTTTCAAGTATTTCTCCTGCATTTACAGAGTAGATATATCAATTAATAGTTATTCTGAACTATCATGCTAAGCTCTGAACAATTTAAATGCAAAAGCTTTGTTGCTAGAAGAATGCAGAACTACTTAATAAAATTTTCTGTACAGATTTTTCTACCAAAGTTGCTAATATGAACTAAAAAGTAAAGATCCAGAAATGGGCTAGAATCTCAAATATTTATGAATACCTAAGAATATTATTCTTTCCTCTTGTAAACTTTATGTTTTGCTGGAGCTATACCTGACTGACTTAACTGTGAAAACAAATAAGAAAACCAATAGCATAACCAATGGGCCGCTTTAAGAATATTGTATTACAGCACGTCAGCAAACAAGTAGCTGCTTTTTTATTATCTGATACATCTAAATAATTAGTTTGAAATAATCAAAATAATTCTTTTGGATTGAAGCAATATTTATTTAGAGTTCGGATGTGTGTTGGAAATTATATGATCTGAAAAGTACATCTTGGTCTGGCTGAATAATATGAAGTTATATGCGAATTTTGTGAAATATTTATCTCAGGTTTCAATAAGATTATTTTATTCAATTTTAAAGACTCTGTAGAAGGCATATTGGAACGATATGGAACTATATAACTTGTAAAGTATTTCCACTATCTACAGGTATTTCAGAATTTTTAGAGCCAAATAATGTCTGTTCCCCAACTGCAGCTGAAAGCAAAATTCCCTACCATTCCCAGTCAAGGTAGATTTGGTTCCAGTGAAGTCTGCAGGCAGCACAACCCCCCCAGTAGATGCATGTGCACATATTTTAGGAGAATAAAGAGCAAAACAAAAGCAAGCAAGACAGTGGAGAGATAATCCTGAAATTAAAAAATTATATTACCAAAAAAAATGTGCAGCTTTTCCTCACTTCATAAAATGATGATCATCATTGTTTTCCAACAATTCTTCCAATACAGTTTTTAAATACATTTTATGGATGTCACTTACACAAATCTTGGGGAGTTAATCTGGATAAAGTTATAGCTAAACTCTTCTGGCCCTCAGGCACCTGAGTCTTGGCAGTCTCCTGCTGTTTGCTATCAATGCAAAAACCTGCATTACTTCTGTATCCCATGAGGACTATTTAGTATTCAGTATTGTGCGTTTTTATTCTGCTTTCAAAGGTTTTTCATTTCATTTTATGCAGTTAGACTGTACTGTAACCGGCTGATATCACATCTTTGCTTGTCTCAGGTGGTTGTTTAATGCATAATGGAGCGTCACCCACCAGCAACACTGTAGCTAATATTTGTTAATATTTCCATGTTAAGCTCCTGCACTCAGTAGTTAACAACACATCTGAAAAAAATCTCAGGGGTGAAAGCTGACACCGAAAATGAGTTAATAGGCAAGAAAAATCTGATGGTTTCTCTGAAAATACATTCTATCCAGTGGCACTCTGCAGGTTGATATATATTAGTTTTCTGAATGCTTTTTTGCTGAAGTACATCTGGGAAAGATTACTGCAGGCTTGTCTTATTTTTTTTTTCCTCATTGTACAGAACTTCTAAATGATATTAAATGTTGCTACACCTTATGTGTGTGTTTTGCATCCTAAATGGAATGAATAATGTTTGTCATACTATTGACAAATACATAGTTTAGAATATTAACTGGGTTTATATATCAATTAAAACTTAGAATTAGGTGTTTTACCTTTATATAACACACATCTTTGTGCAAAGCTGGTGGTCTCCATTTTTCAACAGTAGCTGCATCACAATAACTTAGCAACATAAATTAATGTTTTTCATTAGAGGAAAATACTATGGTGTCTCAGAATTCATGGGGATAACATTTATCAAACTCTGATTTTTCACTGCTGATATCTGGTAATATTGCACACAATCTATGGAGGACAAACAAAAAATTTGAAAAAAATACAATAAAAGAAGATCTGATTTTTTTCTAGTTTGTTCAGCTTTAATTACTAGTTGAGGAATGAGTTATAGGGAGGAACTTAAAAATGTATTCCACCTCTCTCTTATTTCTGATTATTTATCTAAGTTTGCATAGAGAGAATAAATAATGCTTTGTAATTTAATTCTTTACTTAAATTAAAACTAGGAGAAGCTAAGATAGTTTCTTTCCATCTATGCCTTCCCATCTTTCTCTGTAAGATGTTTTGAGGTTATCGAAGAAATTAAGGACAGAAATCAAAATGAGTATCCCAAGTAACTTCATTTTAGTATTCAATAACTGCAATTTCATCTTAAATTGTTAAGTCAAAAGTGACACTAGGTGAGTGAAACAACCATTAAATTTCACTGTTTTCAGTCTCAAGAAAATCCATTTATTCTTTATTCCCAGGTGTCAAATAGTGAAGGTTTAACTGAACTCTAGTAAAGTTACCTTTGTTAAACACTGGTGAGTGATATCATCAGCACATTCTCTCCAGGGATGCATTTATTTCATGCTGATTGTTTCAGTAATTACTCAAAATCATTTCAGCAACTCTTTCCTGTAGATGACAAAAAAGGTTTTTCTGAATGGCTGTTTGGTCTTAGTGTTGGTGTTCTCTTTATGATACCACAAACTGCTTTTCTATTTTAGCTGAATCAGTAGAATTCATACAAGGCAGTTACAGTAAGAACCAACTCAAATCTGTGTAGGTCTTCTTTCAGAAAAGAAATCACTCACAAAATTCTCTACATTAAAAGCCAAGGTATCCCAGAGCTTTAGGTCCATCTTGCAGGCAAGGGTAACTTTTGTGTCCTTTCCACTAGAGAGCAAAATGACATGTGGAGTGCTGTGGTTTACTAATTTAGCTGCAAGACAAAATCTAGAGTCACAGGCTGTTGGACTACCTCAAAATGAGTTTCACTTCACATTAGAAGTTAAACATTAGACCATAAAAAAAAAATGCAAAGTTGGTAAAGCAACTTACTGACAGGTTTCCAAAGAGCTGCAGTAAAAATGTATTACTAAAAGTATAAGATCATCATTCTGGTACATATATATGTATAAAGTGTAACTTCATCTTACTTGAGTATCATGGCACTGAATGTCCAAATGTATCAAGTGAATTCTCAAATTTACAAGGTACCAATCATTTTAAGGTAAGTAGACTGGAAAAATTAATTACTAAGGAAAAATTTCAAATTTCATTTTTGATAATTTTATATGCTTTTATATTGAGTCAATAGACTGCTGCAGAGATAAAGGATAAATTGTTTCATTAGGTTGAAGACATTGTCCCAACAATTTTAAGAATTTTAAACCAGGTGCTGGAATGAGAAGAGACTATTGCATGGTTATTAGTGTCTCTTAAGCATATTTGTGAAAAATGGTCAAGAATGAAAGAAAATAAGGAATTAAGCAGTGCTAAATCTTCAGTCATTCAGAAAAAATAGAGGAACTGAGCTTTCAGTTAAAGATAATATGTTCTGTTCTTAAAACCATAATATTTGATAATTTCTTCCCTTGTGGAGACTACTTAGTAGCTACTCCACTGAAGGAAGCTACTTTTGAGTAGTTGTAAAATTCTAATGTTTTATGTAAATGTAAAATTCTAAATGTTTTACTCCTTTTACATGTAATTTTTAGTTTAGGGTTTTGCAGTTTTAACTATTAATTTGTGCTTCATGAAAACTTAGATCATGACCTAATTTCAAAACAATAAAAGGGAAAACATGAAGGATCTCCTTTAAATATGATGAATTCAAATTTTTTTAGAATTATTTATTTTTCTGTTTATTAGGTGGAACCAGGGGATTTCACTACAATTATTTTATTTTATTTGTTTCCTCCAACGAATTTTTGAGAAAGAAATTATTAATCTAACTGTGGGGGGGGAGAGGGAGTATCTATACTAAAACTCCAATATAAATGGAATGATCAGCTATGAAAATGAGAATTATTTTTTTCTAAAAATGTCAGAGCAGTAAATTTTGACGTTACTGAATTAGTATTTCCACCCATATGTTTCTCTCCAACAACATTCTGGTGTGCTGGCATTCACAGCCTATTCTGTTTATGATGTGATCACAGGCTGAGCAAATATGCTTCTTCAAAGTGCCACTGCCTGGATTCTTTCCAGGTTCAGTGGCTCCAGCAGAGAAGCAGACCCTACAGGGACCCTGAGCAGGGCTGCAGCTGAGTGCCAAGCCTTTGCCCAAAGGATAGTGAAGTGTTCTTTTGATCCAGTTTCTGCATGAACTTAGAGGAAAATGGACATGTGATTGACTTAGTGGGTTTCCTGTCATCTGCTGTGGGATTCACCTTCGTGTCGTTTCCTAAATCTTTGATGTAAATAACATAGGGTAGTTTCAATCTGTGGTATTGCAAAGGGATTTTGAAACTTGGTTTCTAAATGCAAAATGAAGCCGCGTACCATGAAACAATGGATCCATTTCACATGCACATCTTTATTTTAAGAAAATGAACCGTTTCATTTATACAAATTGTAATTTGGACTGCTCCTTCACATGCTTTTGGATGCATTTGTGTTGAATTCTTTTAAGCTACTGATAAAAAAGTTGTTTGAAACAAGGGTAAGTCAAAGGATCACATCTTAAAGGGCAAGGCAACACTAACAGCCTATCAGGAAGTCAAGTACATGACAGCTCTGAAAGCAAACAGAAAGCTGCCAATATTATCTGGCAAGTAAGTCAAGAAGCCAGATGCTACCAAAAAAAATATACCCTCTGCTGTTTGGCATTTTGAGGTCTCATGGGCGCCATTGAAAGACAAAAGGATCCAGTGCATAGTATAAAACAATATGGTAGACCTCAAATGCCCCTGCTATTCTTGAGGACAACTTCATGCTGAACAGCAACAGTGATAAAAACCCTACAAGTATCATATCTGTTAGAACATGGAAAGCATATGAAAAATAAAAGCAATTTTCAAATGTGTCTGCTTTGTTATATTTGGGAATCAGAGAAGTTCAGCTGTTGCTCAGGATCCTGAGGGGACGATGAGCTAAGCTAAAAGCAGATTTTCAGTAAATCCAGCCTCCAATACCAGCTTTTGAATCAGCTTGTTTCTGCATCAGATAAATTTTAAACAAAGAGAATTGCAGAGCAAAGAGTCTTGCAAATCAAATCTAATAAATTTTATTTACCTTTTATTTAGTGTTGAGATATAAGACCTGGACTAGATATTCTTTTTATCAAAGATTCACATGATTGACCTTGATTTGGGTTATTTATCTGGATTCTTTTCAAATTTTCATCTCCCTTCATTTTAAAATTTGTTATAATAAATTTGTCCTACTTAATGTTCAATTGAATTAGTAACTGGAGTAGATATATTTCCTGTGCTTTTTCTCAAAATTCTTATTTCCCTAAAGTTAATATTGATGTACTCTTAATATGCTGCTGCATTGTATATTAGAGGCAAATTTGTTCAGAACTGTTAGCAGAATTTACCAGAGCAGTGTTTTAAAAGTTCTTTAAATGTATTCCATTTTTATGTATAAAAAGTGGAATAGAAGAATATAATCTATAGACAATTATCATAAATATCTGAGATTATTGACATTATGCTGGAAGAACACCTGAAAGGTATGTACCAGTACATATAAAAGTGAATTTCTGAGTCTGTATTTTATTTTAAAATATCTTACACCACTAAGTCTCTTAGTGTCATATTTTGTCTTGAGGGGGCTAACGGATTTTTTTCAGTGGTTTTGTGTAAAGATTATTATTGTGATAGTTCATTTTCATTTGACTACATTATTTGAGGAGTACAAAGATAAATTTAATAGCCTCTTAGAAATTTCTGTATTCATGCTTTAAACACAGGGAAGTTCTTTGAATTTTAGAGACGTGATGAACAGAATTGAAGACAACTGGAAACAGGGAATGAGAGGGCAAATAGTGCTGTTCCTCTTTATGTGACACAAAAATACATTTCCAAAGACAAATATTCTCTCAGCAAACTGTGCTTCCTAGACTACTACCAGATTCCTCTGAACACCAAGATAAGAGTGCAGACAAGATTTCCAAGTACCAAAATATAAGATATTGAAAGGACCAGTAATGTTTTGAAGGAGAAAGACCTCAGTTTTCACCAAAGAAAATCTTCCTCACCTACACTAGAATTACAGTGTGGTTTTTTACAGTAAAATCGTATCTTAAATAATGCTGTGTTTTAAACTTATGCTCGTTCTCTGATACATAGGAAATACTTTAGAATGTTTATTTATTCTCAATGCATTCATTGTTTTTCTTCAGGGAGCAGTGTCCTAAATATGAGACTGACTACTTATTTCATTATCATGCTCATCAACAGAGCTTTTTTGAATTCTTACAGTTTTAAAGCATTATCTTCAGAGACCAGAAGAACTGCAGAAGGAAGTAAAACCTTATCCCCCATTAGATAAGAAGGGAAACTTTAATGTGCTGCTTTTTTTTTTTTTTTCCGTGTCTATCATCTAAAATGGCTGAAATTAAATAATTCTGAGAAAAAATTCAGTAGGGAGGTATGAATCCAGAAAGTGAGTTTATAAAAACTGGTACAGAAAACTTGCACAACCCACTGTGAGTAATGACTTGTGAAAAATCATCCAGTCACAACTTATCTCTCTTTATAGTATCAGCATCTTCCTCTTCCTCATTGTATTATCTTTATCTTGAAAGAAATTCCATTATTTTATGTTTTGTTCCTGAACTGCACGTTTTTGCAGTAATGAAAAACCAAGTTCCAAGCATATATTTTAGTTTAATTTACTGATACTACTAAACTGGTGCTGGCACTGCTAAAATCTCCCCTTTAAGTCAATGAGAAAAACAGAAAGTGAGTGCAGACCCATCCTGCAAGCCTGCAGGTAAGGATCTTAGTATGTCAATAGTATGTCTACACTGGCTCATATAATGTCTCATTGTCTCAAAATATTGTACATCTCGGGCCAACAGAACTCATTTAGATTTCAAATTCTACTAGACCTTTGAAAGAATAGAAGATGGCATACTGGTTGAAATTCTAAATCTTAGAAGTGTCAGATGTGTTGTATACAACACTTTATGCACCTGTAAAAGTGATTTGTACTGTCTGTCTTCTGACAAAATTTCAAAAGGATAAGACTTTATGTTTCTTTCTAAAATTTCTAAATCAACACTTAGTCAAGAGCTTCCCTAAGTGTTCACACAGAACTCAGGTTTTGTGAAGATCCACTGTGACTCCCATGTCATGAGTTACAGCTTCTCTGAAAGAGTAAGGGAAATGGCCAAGATCAAGAGTGGTCTCTCTTTTCCTCGCAATAAGCCACTGACACAACAAATAATAAAAAAGCCCCCAAAAAACCATTACAACCCACAAAAAACCAACAAAAATTATCCTAAAGATATAAGATTACCTTTCATTTGAAAGAAAGGAGCAACTTGGCTTTTTTTGGTTTTTAATCTTGTGAATAAGAAGGGAATATATCCTCAGCTTTATGGAGACCAAGCCTTTCTGAAAGAATGACATTTCAAAGGGTGCACAGCCATCTCTTGATTTACCAAGATTAATAGATGACTGTATTAAATTCATAGGTGGAAGTAGCAAGAGAAATAAAAAAAACAACAAACACAGTATGAATAAAGAAAGTTCTGGCAAATTCTAGAATGGGCTTGGAATCAGTGTTTAACATTGCCTAGACTGCTTTAAAGCAAACTTGTGCCTTATAACTAGTTGAAATATGTGGAATGGAGAGGCAAATCTAGTAAGGACAGGAAGATTGAGCAGGGTGTGGAAATTCAAGTAAGTCAGTAATCAGATAAATTTTTATCTAAGAGTGCAAAATCTGAGGAGCTGGTTACTGTTTAAGAATTTGGTTCAACAGTGTCTTTGAAGAAGCACTGCTTTCCTGAACTGATTGTATAGATAGATAGATAGATAGATAGATAGATAGATAGATAGATAGAGAAGAACATGGTATTTTAATATTCTTTCAGATTGAAGTAAACACACAGGCTTATTTCAGGTTTTTAAGTCTTAGAAAAGTGTCTATGACCAACATGAGAAAACAGTTTCTTCATGCTTTTCTGTGTTCAAAATATATTCTAATGTAAAAAATCCAATAATTTAATTGCAGTAACAAACTCACTGATGTGTGTTTATCTTTCTTTTACACACAGGGATTTACTAAAAATCACCTTATGGAAAAGTAGTGCTATGTGCTAAAACCCAAACTCAATGGAGCACTACACATAAAAGTTATTAAAATCAAATGGTTCCTTTAAACTTTAAATTCAAACTCAGAGCAGCAGCTAATCCAAATGGAAATTAAGTGAAATGCCCCTCTGGGAAATGGTAAAACTTTTGCATTCAGGAAAAGAGTAAAATGATGAATCAAAATAAGAACAATTAAATTCCTTGGGAAATGCACATTTTCTCAACATGCGTGCATGTCTGTGTGAACATATCCAAACACTAAATACTCAGATTGCTTAATTACTGTAAAAGAATACAGTTCTAAAAATCATGTGAGCACCTTCTAGTCTCTTCTTTTTTATTGACCTGCCTAAATTCAATGACAAATAGCTTTTTTAAACTTTTTCTTATTGATATTTTCTCATGGTACAAAATATAAATGTCAAACCTTTAACAGAGCAATCATTTTACCAATATATGAATCTGATTTATGTTTTTTAACCCCAAGGTCAAGTGTTAGGAAAAATCATCCTGCTTCTGACAACCTTTGTAGATCACACACTCAATCAAATGCACTTTGGTAATTTATATGACATGATGATTAACCCATAGTTTGTCCATAAAATCTGAGAACAAATCAAATCTTCACAATGTTCAATTTTGTTCTTGAAGGGTGACAAACAATAGGCGGATTCTGTTTAATAGAAATAACCAAATACAGGTAAGCACATATGGTAGTGTGAAGGACTGGGTATCATGGCCATCCATAGACAGCACCCATTGTGTTTTCAGTGGCTATGACAACCAGGCTCTGTCCCAACAGGGTTTGGATATCTGTACAGATGACTACACCTTCTCATGGTGCGTGGCTTTAGACAGCTTTCAGCTACATACATCCCCACCACACCTGACTCTTCACCTCAGACCTTGTTTGATTTCTTTGGAAAAAACAGATGATCTAAAGAATTCCCTTGCCATACGAACAATTTTCTCACTTTTTTCTTTAGTCCAACAATGTTAATTTTTACTTAGGGTGTTGTAATTCAGTATGAATAGGCACCTCTCTAAATGCAAGCTTCATCCAGAAACACAGAGTTGCAATCTGGAATATATGCTTTTGCTCTTTCAAATCTAGATATTTAATAAATTAATCTAGGGATTCTTGCATTAAGAAATTATAAATTCATTATCATAAAAAGATTTACCTTCCCTATGATCCTCTTATATAAAGATATTGTGCTAGAATTTTTGCCTATGAGTAAAGGAAGTGGGTGTACTTAAAAATTGATATATTTCCTCTTTAAGGGAACTTGTCAAATACTAGTATTTGTAAAGTCCTGCAAAGTACATCTAATGCATCCAATAAAATCAGATGTCTACAATACGTTATTGAGTAATTAGTGCTTAAACCAGAAGTTCTACCTCTTATTAGTCATCTTTATGCTCAGATTGCATAAGCTAAATTGATTGCTTAAGGATCCACAAATACCATAATCACAAATTTTATGGTTTTATGTAGGATATTAGGAAAAAATTGCCTCATTGTCTTCAGTGTAAAACAAGATTACTTTTCCCTAAGCAATGCAGTAGAAGGCACATAAAATCAAATATGTGAAATCATTGGTTCCCTAATGCCACTGTTCTCAGTAGAGATAATTGCTTCATTCAGTTCATAAATTCTCTTGCTTGTTTGTATTTGTAGCTCTCCCACAGAACCTCACTTCAGTGATCTAATGTTAGATGTTGGTTCAGCTCTGTTATTTCTGATTGAAATATAGTAAATTGGCAGCAGTTAAAGATGGATCCTATATCATCATTACTGGCTTTTGCACAGAGATCAATCAAGATCCAACAGGATTTCAGTAATTTATTTTTTCTCTGATAATGTCTTAATACTCTCTCATCCTTTCAGAGAGCTTGTCTGATTTCTCATTATGAAATGCCCTGTTTTCCTACCTATATATATTTGTTTCTTCTCAAGAGACAGAACATAATAATTCTGAGAGGAGCTCTAGATAAAAATAGGAAAAATCAGTCAGTTCTTCTTATTATTTGATTATATTATTGCTGTATTTGAGAAGCCCCAGCATTATAACTGATACAATAGTGGAATTTACAAAAAGAACTTGGAACATGTTACATCTATAGAATTATAATTATCACTCCTTTATCTAATAGATATTTAATCATTACTTGCTCCAGCAACAGGAGTAAATCTGACTTTTTAATCAGTCAACTATATATATATATTTTTTAATATCAGAGTGATTAATACTAATTTATACTTTGAACTAATTTTTCTTTGGTTTACTAGTATTATTCCTTCTACACTGCTGTTACAATTTTCATGTCCATATACAAATTTGTGTATTAGAAAAGGGTTTATTTGCTTCCACTAAGCCTTGTAGTTATGAACTTTACAGAAGCTTGACAAATAATCCCATTTGCCTTTTTGTGATCAAGCTGTCATCAAAATAATGTTTATTACTAATTTATTTTATATTTATTGAATCAATTGAACTGTTTACATCTTATGCTAACATCCATATATCAAAACCTCTTATTGAGCTACAACAAAGGAACTCCTCAGTAATCTCCTTTTATGCTGGGGTTGTATTGGTTGCAGTCAACTCCACCTTTTTTTCACTGTTTTAGAACATATATATCAATTTTTTAACCTTTGAGATCAGTCTACATTGGAAAAACACTTTGAATTTCACCATCTCTGCATCACAAAGAACCGCTCAAACCATTTGATTCACAATGGAATAAAATGGTCATAGTAGTTTCTCTTTGATCTTTTGATCTCTGGGAAAAAAACAAAGTAGAACATTTTAGGAACATGAATAGAATACAACTTGAAATATAAATTTTTAGTTTTCACATCTCTATTCTAAGTAAATTACATTTGGAAATCTTTCTCAATGATAAGAAGAATTCAAAAACAGTAAAAACGTCTTCAGCCAAGTTCTGCAGTCTAGTGTAGAGTTGTTTTTGTCACAATGAACAGCTATATAGTACCTTATAATTTTATAGTACCTGCTAGTTTTCTTTAAATTATTGTGTATTCTGATTTGTTTTCTTCTCCCAAATTGCTCCTTTTATCTCACTAGAGCAATTATACGATTTAATATTTGTAGATCTTAGAGTTTCAGAGATGATGTTATCCCTGCATCACTTTCCATGATTTCATTTGTATTAATTCAATATAGTTGTTCTTACTTTTATTCATTTCCTATTTGATAAATGGTGATATTCAACCAAACTACAGGGCTCATCACTCACAGACATAGCTTTTGAGAAGGGCTTCATCAAAGTCAAGTATCTAGTCCAATGTATCAAAAGTGTAGGCATTTGTGATTTTTCTTGCAAGTTTTCTCTTTACTGCTCTATGACACAAACCAGCCTACCCTATAGAAGTAAAAGAAACAGCACTTTTCTAAACAGTGCTATTTCACCAAGCTTGCAATGAGCCATCCAGTTTTCTTTGAAGAATGGGATATAGAGATCTGGATATGTTTCTAATCAAAATTTTCCTTGCATTACTCGAGAATCTACCCTAATTTGAAAAACAACAAATTTTTGAACTTGTAGAAATATTTCCAACAGAAGACTTCTATACTTTTAAGCTGTTAAAATTGAAATATTTTGTTGCTAATGTTTGTTTTAATCTAAAGCTTCTCTAGACCTAGTTCAAATAAGATAAGAAAAAAAATAAATACAAAAACTGAATGAGATATGGTCATTTGGACAAAACACAAATACCATATCTAAATTAAGGTGGTGAGGTTTCCTTTTTACTTAGAATATTTTAGAGTTTGTTTTGGTCTGATTTTGAGTCTGTGTGTGTGTTAAGGGTGTATGTTGTTTAGAGATTTTTTCCCAATTAAAGAAAATAATATTGCTTGGTTTAGGTCTATATTTTCAATTCTTATGGATCTAAAGCCCTAATTATTTAAACATCTCTATATCAGTTTCTCTGTCTTTTCTTAACTTTAGAGTGTTTCTATGTGGAATGAAACTAAAAGTTCTGACATAAAAAGCTTCTAATATTTTGCATCTTAGAGGATGATTCTTCACTTGAGGGGTATTCACCCAACATTCATCTCAGGCCATTTTTTAATTTTGATTACCTCTTACATGATCATTGACACTAAAGATGCTTCAGATTTTATATTTTATCATTCTTCCTTTGATTTTGTTGTAAATGTTTATTTCTTCTTTATAATGTAAATTACAATTACTTAAAAAAATTGCAAAACAAATATCCAAAATAGATTTTTGGGAAAGAAAATTAAAATTAAAAAATTTTAAAAAAATTCAGAATTTTGGCCTATATTAACTGTACTAGAAATTGGTAATCTCACGGAATCGGTAAAGGAGGTTTCATTAAAGTCCTCTGAGAGTGGTAGTCACATGCAGTAAAGAAATAGGAGTAGCTCCATTAGGGGTGACTCCTTTTTAAAATTAGTGTAGTGGTTAACTGAATGTTGGCCAGGTTTTCTTTCTTTACAGCGCCATCTTCAGAGTAATACATCATCTCAGCACCACCTTGTGATGATGTATTGCTCAGATACATCATCAGCCTGGACAGTGTTTCAAATGATTTATAGAGCTGGTAAATCATTAAAGTGAGGCACACCAATGTATTATTCAAAGATGGCACCATGTGGGTAAGAAGCTTTTAAATGCGTAGTCAGTACAATAACAAAACACAGCGCAAAGCACAAACAAATTCATGCAGAAGGCAACTGCCCTAAGCTTGCAAAAGAAGCTTGATACCAAATGAGCTCCAACAATGATACAGAGGTCTGCTCCTCTTCTGTCATGAACCACGACAGGACAAGTGGAAATGGCCTCAAACTATGCCAGGGTAGGTTAAGGTTGGACATCAGGAGGAATTTCTTCACTGTGAGAGTGGTTAAGCATCATCCCTGAAAGTGTCAAAAAATAATTGTACCTAGCACTTGGTGTTATGGTTTAGCTGACAATGATGGTATGCAGTCAAAGGTTGTGCCTTAATGATTCTATGATTCATAAATCTGACCACTGGATCTGTACAGTAAATATTTTGGAATAAGAGAGATACATATGAGAAGTCTCCCAAGTGGAATAATGAACAATGGGATCCAGATACTTATCCTTACTAAAATTTGTGTAGGAGATGTGCACTTATCTCAGTGCCAACACATCTTAAATACCCACCTTCAATACAAGGAAAGGGAACATGCTTGTGTTTATGCACAGGTGTAGGTGGGTAGAACACAACAATGAGCTGTGTTCTGTTGATTTTGAACATAGTTCTGGGTCATTCTTTTAAATGGATGCAGAATCAGCACACTAAAAGTTTTCTCACCCTTGCTTGTGGTTACAAGAACCAGCCAAAGACTTTCAGCACATAGCACAATATAAGAGTTTGTGGAAAGAATTTTGTCAGTAAGAATTTGACAGTAGCTAGAACTTTAGTAACACATTTTATAGCTTTTTATTTCTTGCTACTGTAAATTACTTCCTACCCTACAATAGGCAGACAATACAGATCTAGTTCTCTTACAAAAAATGCTCTCAAGGAAAGAAAAATGAAGAAGCTTGGTATGACTAAAACTGACATTTCAGTTACACTTGAATGTAGCAGTTTCTCCACACACAGCAATTCCCTATTAGGTGTTTCATAGCTTCTCTTCTTCTCTATCTATCTTATTCTGTGGAAATATTTATTTCTGATATAAGCAGGCCTATTTCCTTCCAATCCTCCAACCTGACCTTGAAATTGCTTTCAAGTAGCTTGTTGCACCTTTAACAATGGTACAGCACTGTGTGAAGGTAGTAGAAAAGAGCAAGCCAACCCTTTATGCACACGTATCTTAAACTTCACAATGAAAGTTTGTGCAATATTTCTGCAACAAAGAAAATAATTAAAAGCAAAAAGGTACCAAGTTCAAATGCTTTCAATGCCAAAAGCCCCACTGGACTAAGGTCAAAAGTTGATGGGAAAGAATCTTCTAGTCCATTAAAAGATAATCACAAAACCAACTTTCCTTGAGACATCCAGCTGTAGGGCTCCACATTTTTTAACACACAAGAACAGAAAAAGAAAAGCTAGTAGGTTTTGGGGCTTTTTTTGGTGTTTAGGTTTTGAGAAGAGGAGGTGCCTTTCTAGTTTTGATTATATTTGGGAAATACAATAATTTTCTCAGTTTAGCTTCTCTTTTGTCCTCTCTCTGATGGCACCTTTGAAACTCCATCAGTGAGTTTGTTTACCTCCATTTAAACAAATTTGCTTGCCCGAGTATGTGCATTTTGTGTAAAGAAGGTCTAAATACATCTTCAACACACCAGAATCTTTGAGCATGTGCTGTATGATACATGAATATGAATATCTCTCTAGGAAATTTGGGAAAGAAATAAATGAATCTTAATTAATGTATTTCATATATCAAATTCATGGTTGCAATTTAAGGTTGTGCAGGTAGGTTTTAAGATTGAAAGGATGAAAATATAGGAGAAGAGCTGGATAGTATGGGTTTCAAGCATGTTATGTATCACCTGAGCAAACAGTGAATGCAAGAGTTTTCTAATATAATAAAATATTCCCATTCAAGTTTTAACTGAGCCAGGGGTCCAATTTCAAGAAGCCAGATAATTTAGCATTTGTTGACATTCATGGTTTCTTTAATGAAAGACATTTTTTCCCATGAGACCTGTTTTCTGAAGCTACTCTGATTTCTGGTGATATTTCTTATCTTAGCCTCAAACTCTCAGCTAATTTAAAACTCCATCACTTCATCTTTGTGAGATAACATCCAAAGTCTTTTAAGCACTCCTTAGTATGACTAATGTACAGATATCAAATATGTTACTGCAGGAAAATGTGGCTCATATTTAATTATATAGAGCTAATTACTGTAAGGAAAAAGAAATAGCTTTCTGGTGAACCTTTTACTCATTACATACAGGTTGTATGGAAACACAGAAATCTTACAGGAAATAATTGAAGGGTAGCTATTTTATATCCTGAACATGAACTACTCTATTAGGAATCCTATTTGGATATAGAAAGAAAGGTGGAATAAAGACAAAACTAGATATCAATCCATAATTTTCCTGTTTTGTTTCAGTTTGGATCAAAATAATTTGATTCTTCTAAACACAGCACAGCAGGAATAACCTGATTTTCTTAGAATCTAACAGTTTTATTTACTTTGCAATAGCAGCACCTTTCAGGACCATTACATTGATGTTGTCTCATTATATAACTAAAAATGCTTTAAACTGTATTGGTCCCTGACCAATAATTGTTTTTTTCTGGAGTTGCTCACATTCTGAGTTATAAAACCTGGCTTCTTATAAACACTGAGACTCTTTAAAAAATCTATAGAAATACAGACATATGTTTATATATAAGTAGAACTTTAATCTCAACATCTATCATGTTCGTATACCTTTGACAGACTTAATGGAAATAAAAGTATTGTATTCTTACATCAGAAGTTTCCCTGTCTTCTGTAGATACTCAGAGATAAAGGTGGCCTCATATTACTTCTATAAACTTTTAAAGGGGATTCTGAAAATTGTCACTGTATTTTTAATTGGTTTATTTAGTTTATATTTTTAACAGCAATAATGTGGTGTGCACGAACTCCAATCTACAGAAGATTAAGAGGCAAGAATGTAGAAGACAGAAAAATATAGAAAAATATAGTTGGATCCTAATTGAAAGAAGATCCAGTAGTTAAAATTCTGAAGTACAAGGAAGGAGTTGCATTTGACAAATGAAAAAAGTGCCATGAAAAGAATGACTTTTGTGGCTGACCAGAAGCATGGGCTTTTGTTCTACCTGGGAGAGCGGGAAAGTTTTAATGAAGAGATGAATATGCATGAAAGCCCAAAAGCTATTGGTCACGCTGTCACTCCCCGATTCCTCTGTACCTGATTGGACAGTCCTGTGTTATCCACACCCAGGACATAGGCTTTAAGAATGCTTCCCACACTGTACTCCTGGCTTTTGGAGGACAGCAGCCTAATAAACTGTTTGTTCTCTGGAAGTCAGTGTCCCCTCATCCTTACCTCAGAGAAACCCTATCTATGTTAGAAATCTCCCCCTTCCCTCCTTCCTGCAGGCTCACACGCACCCACGGGACCTCCGGCCATTCCCCGAGAGGAAGAAGCTGGCAGGACCCACTCACACGCCTAGCCGGGATCACAGCAGCAGGAGGGAGAGAAGATAGGGACATTTTTCTAACAGACTTTATAATGTGCCTAATTGTTGGAGGAAAACTGCAGGAAAAACTTATCTTTTCCTGAACCAGGAGAACAGAAATGTCTGATGATTTTCTGCTTAACAGTTCCCTGAAATGGAAAGAGATCTTTGTTAATAGAAACATCAGAGACTGAGAATCTTAGCCTAGAATAAATTACTGTATGTTTGATGATTTCTCATGTTCTAAGACACTTCAACTGAGGTGTTTAAAAGGCTCTCAAGGTATTTAACAATTTCATAGAATCATAGAATATCTTAAGGTGAAAGGCACCCGTAAGGATCATCAAATTCAACTCTCAGCTCCTTGCAGGAATACCTAAACACTCTTTGTTAAGTCTTTCCCTTGAGACCTTTATCACCTTGGTCACCACCCAGCCTCTTGTCCCCTCATTTCTATGTATAACCCATATTACCATGTCTGAGTTGCAGAACCCAGCACTTGGCTGCCGTTAAATTTCTAAACACCAGTGACATTAAACTAACACTGTAACAATTTAAGGAACAGACAAATACTGAGTCTTTTCTTAAAGAGAATAAGAATGATACCAGAGAATTTTAGACTAAAACAGCCTGAGAGAATGCTTTCAAAATAAATAGCACTGTCTCTCTCATGGCACAAATTGCAATGAATGCAAAAGAAACATTAGACAAGAGTCATAGCCAATGTGGAATCTTCAGGAAGAAGTTATATTGACTAAATTGGACTAATTTTTATTCCCAGTAAGAACCGTGAAGCAGTTGTTATATTTCTTGGTTTGAGTAAGAGCTGGTTTACTTGGAAGGCACTATTTTTATGGCATTCTATAGCTAAGTGGAGAAGACAGCCTAGATGAAACTTTGTTTAGATGGGGAAACAACATGTTAGGAAACTATTCACAGAATAAAAGATGCATTGGAAGATGTCTCTGAAACAGTCACTCAGTAGGTTTCTGCAAGGATGTGTGTATGTTTGATGTTATTTAATGGCTACATGCATAGTGTGTGCACGTTTCCTCATTATTTTCACTGAGAAGAGCATTAAGCTGAGAGGAATAAATATTGTGTTTGAGTACAGGACTGGATTTAGAAATTTACAAAAAATCAGATGAACCTGAACAAAACAAGTAAGAAATTCTGTTAGAAAATTATAACCTGGTTAAACATCTTGATTGTAGGATGCAGGGATTATTAGAAATCACAGGCAGCGCATGAGTCAAGCCATCATGCAGTTCTGTGAAAGGGTAGACATTACACTGTGATGCATAAAGCTTTTGTAACTCTCTAAAAGCACAGTTTTCATATTTGAGTTCAGCAGTCCAGAGTCCCAAGCCCCTAGACTGAAAGCAAGAACTGACGTTATTTGCCAGCATACAGAATAATTTATGATTAACAATATCACACTTCAAGTATACAGCTGATTTGAAGATAAACAATCTCATGAGTTCTGTCTATCAAGTACAAGCTACAGCCATGGACTTCTGAACTCTGATAACAGCCTTTTCTCTAAGACACAGAAAGCAATCCTTAAACTGTAAGGGCTCAGCTGGAGTACTTACCTTCAAGTTTTGGCAGTAACTCTCATAATTTGAAAAGAAAAAAAAAGAATTACTGGAGGAACAGAAATACTCAGAATGTCAGAAAGAATCATGTAAAAGGAAAATGTTAAGGGCTTAGAGTTTATTCAAGAGAGAACAATGACAGGAGACGAGTCTTAAGTGATTTTTGCAAAGACATTGCCTACTATGCAATAGAACAAGACTTAATGGGTTTAAATGTTATCAAGAGAGGTTTAAGTTATACATTAAAAAAAATCCTAATGGGGAGAACAGATAAGCAGTAAAATAGGTTGCCTAGGGAGATTTTAGAATCTCTGTCATTACCCAAATAATTATTGGAAATAATTTAAATATGGTTGATCCTATCCTACGGCAAGCGAAGAGATGAAATGCTCTCTCCAGGTCCCATCTCATATTTTCTATGAGTCTGTTATTCTCTCTACACCCTACAATATGTAAATTGCATATTTATGTCTGTCACAACAAATCCAGGCACGATATTTTTCATTGATCATGCATGAAACCAAGGTACTGATAAAAGAAGTTTTAAAATTCCCACTTTTAAAATTAGCATTTAAAAACAAGAAAAAAAACATAAGTAATTCATGTGTGCCTTATGTTAGTAAAGAGGATCACAGGAACCTTGGTTTTCTACTCACTGACAATTCTTCACCCTCCTTTTTAAAAATGAAACCTTTTAATTCATCAATTAAACAGATGAGGAAATAGCTCATGCATCCAAATTGTTTCTCTATAGAAGGCAGAATATGTCCTGTATAATAAGAAAAACATTTGTCTTGTAAGACAAAATTGAAAGTAGTTTGCCTTAAAACTGCATTTTTTCCTTTGTTTTAAAACACCCTTTTCTAGAGACTTCTCTTTGAAAAGCATTTTGTCTGTACTATGGCTTGGTTAACACATATAAATAATAAAAGTTATTTTCTTCTGTTTTAGGACTTTTTGATGTAATAAGATTAAATTTTGTCAAAAACCAGCAATATCACAATGTGTAATAAGTTTGTAAGATCTTTTGTGGTTTTTATTGGCTAATGATTCTTCATCTCAAATGTTCACACCAAGAGATAAAGGTTTGAGGGATTAATTTGATAAACATTTTTTAGAAGATGCTTTGAAACTTAACAATCTTAGGAAAATTCAGAAACAGAATTTCATTAACAAGGGGGAACCAAGATGGGCAAGGAAAAAATGTCCCATTTAAACATTTTCTAATGTTTTAATTTTCAATTTAAATTTCTAGTTTTGAAGATTTTATTTTAGACTTGAAGATCTTTTTAAATGCAAGAAGGCAGACTGACTTCTGTTAGTATCCAGCAAAAATTTGACAAACAGAATATAAGGGAATGTAAACAAGGTATAATTATACTGCGTACTGTTTTCCTAAACATTAGTTTTACTTGCTACTTCAATCGTGCTTTTTAAATGGACGTGACCATTTTTAAGAAGAAAAGATGAAAAGATGAAACCTTATATAAAAACCTAAATTATTTTAGAGCCACATTATAACACCACATTTGCTTCTGTCTTTTCCAGGTATTATTATGGGATATTGTACACAGATAGGTAGATGAAATAATAAAGTGAATAGACACCTTCACTAAAATGTGAGAAAATATGCAAGTTAGAGGGAGATCCACCTTTAGGGCTGTTGATGGAGACATAATTTTCATAAATTAGGGATATGCATTTATTATAAAAGTTATGGTTAACTAAATTTAAGGATTACTGGATTACAAGCATGACCTATAATGCAAATGAAAAATTCTTTAAAATTCTGTAATAATTCATTGCAAGCATTATTTGAAAAGATTAATCCTAAAATTAAGAATGTTTTTATGTACTTTCACACATTTTCTGCCACATCATTACCTAAATTTTGCTTTTTTTCATAAGATGAGTAAGATTTTCATTCTATTATGCAAAATTCTAAATTCTAGCCCTGAGTAACTTATTCCAGCAGAGAATCAATCTGATTTGTCTGTGAAGTCCCATAAATATCCTTGATGTTCATGAAAGCATAAATATTCATAACAATAAATAACTGAACAAATTCAGGGCCTTATGTAAAGGACACTGTAAATGGTTGGATAGCAAAATGATTGCATGGATAAAGGCCTATACCTCAAAGAAAAAAAATAAGGGAACAGTTTCATGATCCTGAAATTAACATCAAATACTTACACTAAAGAGGTAGACATTTCAGAAGAGACTGATAGATTGAATTTTTGGGAAGATGGGAAATACCTCCAGACCTGCACTGATCTGATGTCCTTTATTTTTCGCATGTGTAATTCCGAGTAACTCTGTTACTCTACCCAGTGTATAGCTAAATGGATTCCTATTCCCTTACACTGAACATAAAAACTTCTTTCCTATTCATAAGACAGTTTTACGTATAAATAAATCTGAGCTTATATTTTCTTTAATTCCAGCTTTGTCTCAGTAGCCTAGATATGACTCTATGAATCAGTAGTATTCTTCTGCACACCTTTCTTAAAAGGATTAGGCTCCAATGACTCATTCCACTTTGAAATGTAACCACCATGTTAGGGATCATGGGGGTTCTTTGCAAAAGAAGATTATTCTCCCTGGTCTACTTTGGTAGTTCAGCCATATAAGTTCCATGGTCTTAAAAGGGTGATTCTGTGGTCAAGACAGAGACATGGTCCGAGGACTTGCCACCTTGGGCAACATTTTATTTTATTGGTTTTTGATGTTATATGTCATAATAGTTTTTTAATATGAGGTACAGAGAGGATAGAAATACATCACTGTTACCTCCAAAACTGCTGCTTTGGGGTCCTTAGAGAAGAAGGAATAATTTTTACATGTTGCATATTTTTATGTATGCACACACACACATATATATATGAATATATTATTTACATATATAATGTATGTATTGTATATTTGCATGTATGCATGGTTTTTTCATAATTTCTGGATCTTTGTGTACATGTCTAAAGATATGCAATCATATTAAACTCCAAAAATCCATCAGTATGCTCTTTCCTTGAAATAAACATTACTCAAAAGAGGAGTTTTGTTTCTCTAACAGAAAGGTTACTCTCACAGTTAACCTATGTTGTTTTCTGAAAATACATTCCCTCTTTCCTGACTGAATGCTGAATTCCTGACTGAATTTCTTTCTCTCTGACATGCATCTTTCACTCAAGCATAGATTACTTTTTTAGTAGCATGGCACAAGCAGCTCATTACCATTGAAGGGTGAAAGTTTTCATTTTATGGTCCCATATTATAGCACAGTATTCCCATTCCCATCTGCTCACCTAAATTTTCTGATCAATTTATTTCTCTACCAGAGAAGAGATATTTACCTGATCTTTTTGTTAAGGAATTGTTGCCTTACTGAAGAGTTCACATTGCTTTCTCTCACAAACAGTATTTCTCATGAAGTCTGTGTTGCTATTAATTACAGAAGTACTTCTAGGTCTCTATGGAAACTTAAGCTCTGTTTAGAAAACCACGACTGTTTTATAGACCCTGTAAGAGGTTCTCTCTATGGAGTTTGAAAGGAGCTTCTGTGCAAGACCTTTTAACCCCTTAGCCTTGGTAATGTTCAAATACCACTTTTCAGCAAGATAACCATTTGGAAAAATGCCTTCTTTTTTTGAAATGACTTTGAAAAAACCACAATGCACAGGGAAATGTGCATTTAATCAGCTTGTGGTAATTTCTTCTTTCAGGATAGAGACTAGCAAGGAGAAACTTGATTACAGAGACAGCCTGTGATTCATATAAGGTACTAAGAGCTCTGAGGAGTCTGGCATTTGTAGCACAAATCCTGGCCCTCAGGTGTTATATGAAAAGTATAACACTTCCCATACCAGTGAGATGTGATCCCATGTCTTTCAGAACTCTTATGTCTGCCACCAGTGAAACCCTGGAAACTGAGAAATTGAAGAAATATTCTACCCTGCTCTTGGCTTACCCATTTTCTTTTACGAGTTTATTTAGGTGGAGAGCTTTTCTTTTATAATATTCCTTTCATTCATAATGCTAAGCTGCTAAACACTCCCCGAAAGATTATTCACTGCTGTTCCAGAGGTTTAACAGAATTAGCAAGGTAAAATTGAATCTCAGTGGTAGGTATTCAGGCTGTGCCATCTTTTGACTGGAACATGTTAACCTTTTGTTCTTCTGATGAAAAAGAATAAAAATATATTGGTAGCCAATTAAACTCTAAAAATAAAGATTAAATATAAAGATTAATGGTTAATAACTAGTGTTTTCAAAATTAGTCCAAAAAATAATACACCTAAGCAGTGAACTGAAAATTAGGAAAGCATTGCAGATTCACTTTGTGTAAACTCTAGCAACATTCTGTGTCTGCAGTTTAATGAATGTTTAAACAAGATGAGTTACAGTAACTCTCTTACATAAGTTAAAATGACAGTCAGATTTCTATCAAATTAATTCATTATGATCAGTGAATGAATAGTTAATGAATTTGGTATTGAGGATCCCTTACATTGATAGTAAATCCATAGGGAAATATCCAAGTAAAGTCTTGTAAAAATTTTATTCAAAATGCAAATCAAAGGAAAAAGACTAAGCAGGCTAAGAAGACCAAATGCATTGTCAGTTCCTTGAGAGGCAGGGCTAGATATAACAAAATGAACAGGAGAGTCTTTGGAATTATTTGATACATAAACAAGAGAATAGGGTAACCTTTCTTTATGAAAAGTGAAAAGGGAAAGAAAGTGAGCAGCTGATCCATTTTGATTACAAGATATGAAGAAGTATCAAATCAGCTGTAAGCCTTGGCTTTAGCAAAGATTAAATATAAGGAAAAGATCTGTGACCTGTCTCTCAAAGGTCAGAGTTTAAAACTGGAAATCCAGTAAGATTATGCATTAAGGAGCTCAGCAGCTGTATTTGTTCAGGTTGGCTGACAGAGATGGAGGTGAAGAATTCCATTTCTTTCTTCAGTACTGCTGTCAGGACTAGAAATCAGGACTTGCCTTGAAAAGGAGACTATAACAAACCATTTAGGCCAACCATTCACATCTGTCACTCCATGATAAGGAATTTCCTGAATAAGCAGAGTAACAAGCAGTTTTGATAGGCTCACTCAAGAAAAGACAGAACAGACTAAATTGACACCAAATGTCAAAGACAAAGGGAAAATATCTTCCTCAGAAATTAAAACAAAACAAAAAAAAATTTGCATTGATGGTGATGTGACATTGCCCGACAACACAGTGGAAAAGCCTGAAAAAAACCCCAAAAAACTGTCATGTTAAATTTATCTTTCTGTCAAATTTATAATCCAAATACTTTAAAGAAAAAGAAATACAACATACAGTAAAACATGTCAATGTTTCTCAAAATCAGAGCATGATTTTCCATTATACAGATATAAGAATTTTTTACCAATCCAAAATTATTTGAAATCTCCTCTTGAGGAATATTTTTAAGTATTTGCTCTCTTTTTAATTTTTTTTCCTGAGGAGCATAGGACTTGAAAGAACCTAATAAGTAGTGGCCACTTCATCAGAAGTGAAAAATGCTCTCCAATAAAACTAGAGAGACAATTCTTCCCATTGCTTCAGATTCTGGGAGATTTAGAATACATTGTTCTCTTTATTCTAATCCTTCTCTTACTCTTTGGGTAAGGTTTATTCCAGATTTACTTGTATCCACTTGTTATTGCACCTGCACCATTATCGGAATCTACTTCTGGGGGGGAAAAAAAACCCCAGCAGGGTTTAATAAAAAAAATTGTATTCAATATTTTAAAACCCATTTAGAACAAAAATAAAATATTCTAGAGATGCAGGCCAATTAGGAAATGAAAGGACCATATGAAGACCTGAAAGAAAATCTTTAGGAAGTCAAGGTGCCCCTAATGTTTAGCTTACTGATATTGAATGGTGAAATTTAAACTACCATCAGCTGCCTTTCACAAGCAAGGTGGTTGGTTTCTTAAATCTCAGATTATTATTTATTAAAACAAATTACAGCTTCCACCATAACATTCCATGTATCCACAAGGCTGTCTCATAACATTCGTTGTTTTCTGCCTGAGAAGCTCCAGCAGCAGTGTGAGACCCAACAGCCCAGCTCATCCATTGCAGGAGTCTCAGATGACTGTGCTGATGGCTGTGGCATTTCTTGGACTGAAATTCATTACACTGTCACAACAGTTCAATAAATCAAAAGAAACATGTATACCCCAAAGGGTAGAGAGGTTCCTTTGAATACTGTTCCAACTATACTTTCTGCATTAGAGCCAAAGGTCAAGTTTTCCTCCCCCTCCCCCAGACTCAAATGGTAAAACTTGTGGTGCCATTTGAAATGAGGAATGAAAAGCTACAAGCTTTGAGAACATATTTACACACCATACAAATAGACTTAGAGGGCACAGGAAAAAGTACTTTGAGATACTTTAGCTCTGGAAAAGCTTCAGCTGTAAATAGAGGAAACTTTTGACTCACTATATAAAGCATAAAGCTCACCAGAGTCCTGGACTTTATAATGGATCCAAGATGCATGGAAGTCCACAGAAAACATTTCCTGGAAACCATTTTTCAAGTTTGATATCTTGCATCATGCTTCGTCTGTGAGGAAACTCAGAGCTCTTAAGACACCACACTGTCAGATGTATTTAGACCTGCAAGGACTAGGGTATTCTTGGACTGAAATTACAGATTCCTCTCTGCATTTCAAATCTCCAGAAATGCTTAAATCCAAAACATAAATAAGGGAAATTAAACAGAGATGAGTACAGGTTCTGAAGTAGTTGAATGAAGTTTGTAGAATATATTGTAATATATTTTGATCATATTCATTTCAAGGGCTGAAACTTTGAGTCTCTTTTTGACATAAAATTTAAATATCTAATATCAGTGGAACACTCTGGAATATTTCATCAGCCTGGCACAGATAAGAATATATAAAATGCAGAGAATACTTGAGATGTTGGGTCATGGAAATTGTAAAATATTTTGCAGATTCAGCCCAGAAAGAGCTCTCAGAGGCTATAGCTGCCTAAGCAGAGCAGTCATCTACATGAATATGCAGACTGAAATTTTTAGGGATTTAGTTGTTCTTGAGATTTAGACAGATTTTTAAGATAACTGGGTGGTTCATTCTTTACAGCTCTTTCAAGTATATTTCACCAAAAAAAGAGGTGGTAGAATTTCCTAACTATAGACTTCTGTATCTTATATTGACATAATCTAGTCTTGTATTTGGAAACAATTGACCTATTACAGAGTTTAAAAAAGAAGAGGAAAAAATAAGTCTGAGGCAAAAAACTGCTGCAACAAATTTCAACACATAGGAGCAAATCTTGACAAAGATATAAACAACTTAATACAAGATTTCTAATGGGAAGTGTCAGTTCAGTTTAATTTTATGTGTTGCTATCAGCTCCATGTATATTTAATAGTATTCCACTCTCTTCAGCTACGTAATATTTTCCTGAATTTATCTAGAATGACTCATATAGGAAGCATCATATATCAATATTCTCAAAGAAGAGGGTTGATTTATGAGGTCAAATGTCTCTGTATTTCCCCAAACTAAAAGACCTAATTTTGGCTTGCTCAGCAGTCTCTATTCTCATTTGACCCTTAAAACTGCTCTGAAATGTATATAGCGTTTAATGGAGGAATTATAATACTTTTCTGAACTTTCCTGCAGGGCATGAAGCAGAATCCGTGCACATATTGTGTTAGACTTGCTGCATGTTGGCGAGAACAGCTAATTAAAAAAAGAAAAAGAATCATAAATTTCAGCTAGTTTTCTGAACCTTGCATTTAGGAGGGATGCAGGACTTTGTGACTGCTGTTGCTGAACCTTGTGAGATTTCTCTTCCCTTATCTCTTCAGCATGTTAAAGTCTTTCTTGCACACAAGCAAAGCAAAACAAGGAATTAATTCACTGTATCCCACGGTCAGGCAGGTGTTCACCCATCTCCAGGAGAGCAGGGCTCCTTCACATTTAAGGATTACTTGGGAAGACAAACACCAGCACCCTAAACATCCCCCTTTTCCTCCTTCTTCCCTCACTTTGTGTACTGAGCATGATGTCACACAGCCTGGAATATCGCTGTGGTCACTTGGGGTCACCTGTCCTGGCTGTGTCTCCTCCCATCCCCCCATGCACCCCCAGTCCTGTCAACAATGTGGCACCACAAAAAAGCAGAAAAGATCTTGACTTTTGTAAGCCCTGCTCAGCAATAACTAAAAAATCTCTATACTAATAACCCCATGCTCAGCAGAAATACGAAACACAGCCCCACCTCTTCCTCTGTGAAGAAAATTAATTCCACCCCAGCCTAAACCAGCAAGCACACTACAGTGAAAAAACTCCTGTAGATCTCCTCAGGTACCTGGAGACATTGTTGGACAAGAGAAATGGATTTCCCTCCATAGATTAAGCCTGACCTGTGTATGTATTTGCCACTTGCCAACTTATTCATGACTAGGTTATCTGATGTACAGTATTTTTACTTGTGTGTCATTAAAAATTGTGACACTGATATTCAACATTCTTTTGCAAAGGACTAAGGAATTGTCTAGGATCTAAGCCTATAGACTATATTTAACATTATTCTCCATATTTTGTTCAAGGCTGAATCTAGAACTGAAAAGTGTGATTTAAAAAAAACACATGTAAACCATAAAAAATCATTAGAATGTACTATCATACTCTGTTTTGAAACTCACAATTAGATGTTTCTGTGCATATTATCTGCTTCTCCATCATTGCTTGCAGTCAAAATTATGTTGATTTTCTCTGTATACATTTGTCTGGAAACTCTAAATATGCTTTACCATATTACCTTTGGGGAAAGCATAAATCATCTGCATCATATTATGAGTTGGAATTATGCTGCTAACTTGGTTATTTAAGAGGACTCAGGACAGCCCTTCCTTCAGTGCCTCTTAAAACATAACTAAAGTGTAATAAATTTTGAGTTTCTTAGAATTTTTATGACATCATCCCAAATTGTAATGATGTGATTATTCATCCTATACTAGAGTCATAATTACATTCTAATTATGCAAGGAGAAGTATTTATACTAAAACAGGCAATTAGGTGTAATTACACTAATGATGTAAATATGCAAGAATTAACTGAAAGTGATTTGAAAAGGAACTAGGGAAATGTGTACAAATAAAACACATTTGATGTTAAAAAAAAATAAACTTCTTTGTTAAATGATAAATCTTAATTATGTACTGGGAACATCAGGCAAGGAGATGTCCCAAGGTCATTCTTCCCTCCCAGAGCTCCTACTAAATGTTGCTATTCTCTATCCCTTTAAGAGGGTGAGAGATTGCTTGGCCTTTGTTTTTCAGATTTTTTGAGAGATGGACAATCTCCTATGAATGCCCTCCAAAATGTCGGAGTTATCTCTTCTGAGATTAACCCCGGCAGTGTAAATCTTTCTTCTCACCTGCCCATGCTTGAAAGAAGGAAATGGAGAACATCTGGTTTGCGGACTTCAGATGTTTATTTTACAAATCTTATCTCTCAGTTCTTTCTGTTCAGCATGAAGTTCACAAGCAGCTGGAAAAACAGCCACAACAGTGGCTGGGCTTTTATATTCTAAAATTATGTTAACATTGTTTTTCTCTAAACACCAATAACTAAAACCCATGTCATGCAGTGAAATTTTACCTTTACCAATTCTAAAAACCCATCACCCTTTGCAAAGAAGGAAGAGGAAGACAGAAACGTGCTCTTATCACACTGATCTGCCTCCATCTTTACCCCATTCATGTCTATGTAGCATAATCTAAAAACCCTTCTACACACCCAGTGACATAACAAAAATCACACAAATCAAACCCTTGTGACCTCCAAATCCTCAGACAACCCTGACAGTGCTTTTTCCATGGGCTGAGATCAAAAATCACCACTGTTTCAGTCACAGGCCAGGGAGGATTCAACCCACTGTCCAGGCTCCTGCCCATCAGGAGAACCAGTGAGATACTCTGGTCTGCCACACCAAAAGAAGTGCCCATGGCTATCTATGTGGTTAGTTATTACATAGTATAATTATACTAATGTATTTCATATTTTCCCCCCAAAATTTAGATTTGTTGCATACAGGTACCTGGAATGTAAATTTTTACTTTGTCAATATTTGCTTTCTGGCCTGACCACTTTCTTATTCTGAGGTCCTTGTCTTATGTCCTTCCTTCCTTGTTTACCACTGGCTAAATCAAAACTATGTTCTAAGAAAATCCTGGCCTTACCTGCCTCACCCTGCAGTTACCTCATGATCTGTAGTAAACTTTGCAGAATTTGCTTCTACTTGATATTTGGATTTACCTGAAAAATCATATATTTTCAGCATACTTTCTGTATGAATCATAGCTTAAACCAAATATGTGAAATGCTCATTAAGAAAGAAAATTATTTCTTAATCATCATAAAAGAGCCTATAAAAAAGTAAATTATTTCTGGACAAATTTTTCATATAGTGTTTCACAACTATGGGTAAATTGTACATTTAGTGCATACATTGAGAAGTGTATAGCAGCTGTAGAAATGTCTGAAAACATGGTGTGTGTATATGCACACATGTATTTCATACACATACACAAGACCACTCACAAAGCAATTCATCACTTTCCCTCTTATTAATTATTAAAATTGTTGATTTCAGGCAGAGATGCCCTTCAGAGAGATCTCGACAAATTACAGAACAGGGCAATCACCAGCTGTATGAAGTTTAACAAGGGAAAATGACAGATTCTGCGCCTGGGATGGGGCAACCCTGGATGTACAGACAGACTGGGGAATGAGAGGCTGGAAAGCAGCACTGTGGAAAGGGATCTGGGAGTCCTGGTTGACAAAAAAGTGAAAGATGAGCCAGCAGTGCCCTGGCAGCCAGGAGGGCCACCTGTGTCCTGGGGGCATCAGGCACAGCATGGCCAGCTGGGCAAGGGAGGGGATTGTCCCCTCTGCTCTGCACTGGGGCAGCCTCATCTTGAATATTGTGTGCAGCTTTGGGTGCCACAATATAAAAAAGACATTAAACTGTTAGAGAGTGTCCAAAGGAGGGCGACGAAGGTGGTGAAGGGCCTTGAGGGGAATTAGTATGAGGAGTGCCTGAGGTAATTTTATTTGTTCAGTCTGCAGGAGACTGACAGAAGGCTTCATGGCAGTTACAACTTCCTCATGAGGGGAAAAGGAGGAGCAGGCACTGATGTCTTCTCTGTGGTGATCAGTGAAAGAACTCGAGGGAATGGCCTGAAGTTGTATCTGGGGAGGTTTAGGTTGGGTATCAGCAAAAGGTTCTTCACCCAGATGGTGGTTGGACCCTGGCACAGGCTCCCCAGGGAACTGGTAATTGCACCAGCCTGACAGAACTCAAGAATAATTAAGTGTTTGGACAATGCTCTCAAACACATGATGTGATTCTTAGGAATATTCTGTGCAGGTCCAGCAGTTGGTGTCAATGATCCCTGTGTGGGTCCCTTCCAACTTAACATATTCTGTGATTCTGTGATTCTGTTGATTGTCAAAACTCTTTCTGGCTCACCAGAATGAATGGATTGTCCAGAAATACTGCTTACAAGTATTCTCCTGGGGGAACAGACTTTAAATTATTCTTTTGTGCTTTTTGTCAGCCATGGACCCAATGAAATGAAATGCTATTAAATATTGTAAAATATTACGAAGAAAAATAACTTCAAGATTTTCCATTTTTACTTAATTCCAGTCACACAATAAGTTTATGAATTTGTGACATGATCATCAATTCAAAAGCACTTTTAAATCTCAGCATGAATCTTTATCAGTCATTACTCTAGAAAAGGGCAATTACATCTGTCTCTGAAAAGTGTAACACTAAGAGAAATGATCTCTCAGCACAATTTTCAGATCATGACCCAGGCTGTACTGACACAAAATTGAAAACTTATGCTGCTAGTTGAGCCCTGATCTCCTTTGCTGTCTGTTTCTCAAACCTGAGAAACAAAAGATGCACTGTGGTAGATGGATGGCTGACCCCTCCTCTGCACCTTTGTACTTCTCTTGTATGTCTGCACTGCATCATTCTGCCTTACATCTTGAAGCTGTAATAAAGGCTTTATTCCCACTAGGTACTTTGCTAAATCTCAAGGAAGAACGGGGAGGTTGCTGTCAAAGCTCTTCTCTAGCACTTAAAATACAAGATTTTTAAAGTGCACATAATAGCATCTGTTGCAAAAAGCACCTGAACTTGGGCTTGGCAAGAGTTGTTGAGTATTAGAAGTCCAGTTTCTTAAGGCAGCTGTCTATTCATTGCCCATTTGTGAGCCCTTTCCTCTCTACCCACCTCTGAGCATAGTAATGAATTTCTGTGATTTGTGAAAACAGATAAGAAATTACAAAGCAATTAAATTGTCTCAGAAGGTCTTTCAGCTGGGCTGATGCAGATCAAAACTCATCTCCCAACTGAAATACAGGCAGTAAACTTCTCCATAAGTAACTACTCTCAGGACAAATACCTTGATGCTGCCCTAAATAGTAAAGGAGAAGAGGAAGGCTATGTGGCAAGAGGCTCAAATCTACAGAAAGGCAGGTTTCTTCAGTGCCTGTAGTGTTTCACTACTGCTTGTGACTCATGTTATTGAACTTATTACCCTTTCCACAGCATTCTACAGTTTCAGCTGTCAGATATGTAAACTTATGTCTTCAGGGTAAGGTTTCAATTCCAGGGCAATGATTTTTCCATATGCATAAAAATGTTGCAGCTAATTCCACAGCTGAAACATTACAGATTGATGAAATTTGTTTAAGAGTGAAAAGCTGAGACAAATAAGGGAATATATATCATGACGGGCAAACTGAATTCCCAAACCATGTAAAATTTTAAACTGATACAGAGGGGGGTGTTTGTTTGTTTTGTTTGTTTGTTTTTTCCTAAATAATGACTTTCTTTTTAAAAATTTTTTTACTTAAAAATTGTTATTGGAAAAAAGATTCTTATCTACTTCTGCTTTACTAACTACCAACAGCAAAATATATTTCTAAAAAGTCACTCTCTGGGAGAAGAAAAGAGCAAATACTTTATAAAGGGTTCCTCTTATTCAAATCTCTTTAATTCAGGAATAATACTTAGCAGTAGAAAAATGAAAAGTAATTTTGATAACAGAAACTAAAGACAAAGAAAATTACTGCATAAATGTAAGTGGATTTAAATTTGAAATAATGCTTCTTATTTCAAATCTAAGTGTTCTGCCTCAAAGGTTTTTTGTTTTTTTTTCAAGGTATTATACAGCCAGATTATGGGGAGGAAAAGAATATTTGATGGGAAATTGAGGACACATGGAAAAAAGGAATCAAAAACGTGCTGTATTTTGCCATAGGTGTTTTTACTTCATGAATCTGGCAGTGATGAAGTTTACACTTTTTTAAAATATGATTAAAATATTAGAGTTACTGATACATTTTTGAAACAACAGGATACAGCCAACACAAGCCAGCAAATACAAGCTAAGAAACTGAAACTACACGTTCATTTCCTCTTTAAATGCCATTAAATGCAATTAGAGCAAAAAAACCACTTAAAACATTACTTATGCTTTAATTTTTGATTGGCCTATATATCTCAGCCTTGCTTATACAGATACAAAATTGCCACTGGAATAAAGACAGTGATGGATGATACCTGATATGCAAAGTTAGATCATATCACAAGTAGATCTCAACAGTTAAAGGTTTTTACTAGCATGTTTCACTTATTTTCTAGTCTTTTCTGAGTCAATGCCCCAAAAAGATTTCATTTGAGGAAGAACAAATGAAAAGTAGTTGCTTCCTTGAGGCTTTACAGCAGCTGGGTCTATTATATCCTGTAGAATTCTTTACTATTTTCAATGTTGGCAATCTTTCAACCTTGAGGAATTCACTACTGTGATGTTGGCAAGAGATAAGGTATGGAAACAAAAGGGCATGAACATCTTCATCAGAATGTTTGAACAAAAGCTGTTTGGGAAGAGAGTGTGATTCAATAGCTGATTAGTTGGAATGGCTTCCTAGGAGGTTAGATGACTTGGTTTTCTGGTTTTTAATGCTTGAGCAGACTATAGATTAGCTACAATGAATGCCAACTTATTGGCTACTGTGATTTCATGACTTCTGTCAAAATCTAATAAATCAATCTGGGAAAAAGCCTGAGTTGAAACCACATCCAGCCCAGAAACATTCTATGTGCACTTGAGTAAAAGGAGAAAGAAAAGCAGAAACATTTCTTTCAGAAATTGACTTCCTAAAGAAAGAGCGACATACAGAGAGCATCCACAGCTATGATTCACAAACAAAGATGGAGTTTCATCTTCTAACCAGTCATTTAGAATATTTTTGTGGAGTGTAGTTACAGCATAATCTTTCCTCTGCTTTTCTTACAGGTAAGTTACGAGGATTCTTTATGTCTTCCCAGTGTATGATGTACTTGGTCTAAAATGGTGTATTTCCTAGTCATGGAGGACCTCAAAATCTAAATTTGTATCCTGCAAGGTGCTAAAGAGCTGCAACACAGCATTTTGTCACTTATTTCTTTCTTTTATGAGCTGAGACCAGCTGTTTAAATGTGATTGATATTCTTTTTTTTCACCAGAAACATACCAGCTACAGGGCAACCCTCTCTTTCAACATCTGTTCAACATATTACTCATATATTCAGATTTTCCTGCTCACTCAGCATGTTAAAGCTCATTACAATACACTAAATATTCTACTGGAATGAGCAGAAGGGGTTCACAGGCTTCAAGTCTGTTGGTTCCAGCTACATATGATCCTAAATCCAAAACTCAGTTTTGGCCACTGTGATTTCACTTGTGATTTCTCTCATATGTAGTTATTCACTGCAGTCCTGTACCAAGATAAAATGACAAATAGAAAAGGTCCCTTAAAATCATGCCACAGTACAAGTGGCTCAAACTGAATGAGGTAAAAACTCCACTCAAAGCATCTTTATTCTGTTGAGATACTCAACATTCAAACTGGTGGAATCATCATTTTTAGACAATCTTTATAGCAGTATGAGAACATCAGTTCATAGCATTTTTTACAAATTATTAGTTTGATTTCATTAGAGGACAAGATTTGTCTCTATCTAGTCCTTTCTTGCTTCTTCTTCTATGTTTTACATAAACTATTGGTCAGCCTTCATCAAATCTTGAAAAAAAAGAAAGAAGGAACGGTCTGAAAAGTGAGTTCTTGCAATGTAGGTTGTAAAACCTACTTGGAAAGAATTAGTTGGCCAAGCAACATAGGCAGACAGCTGTCTAGTTAACTGAATCACTCAAGATGAAACAAAGTGCACAGCATCTCTTTCCTATATATCCAAGCCAGAGGAATTTTGCCACAGTTTTTTATGCTCCAGAAGTTTTTCATATGGAAAACACACCTGATATTGGAGGAGTTCTGTTCCCATTGCTTTTTTAATATGTAGAATTCTTTTATTTATTCAGTCTCACCTGTACTGCTAATATGACAACTGTTTGTAGAATTTTGTACTGGTTTTGTCTTTGTACCAGTTGATAAAGGGCTGTTTGGGATTTGAGTTAAAAACAGTATTGGCAGCACAGGGATGTTTTAGTTACAGTTCAGCAGCACTGACAAAGCATCAAGACTCTTCTGCTTCTCCCCCTGCCCCAGCAGTGACAGGGCTGGGGGTGCACAGAGGGACACAGCTGTCCCCAGCTGACCTAAGGTATATTCTGTACAATATGACTTTATGCTCAGCAATAAAAGCTGGGGTATGAAGGAAGGAGATGTTTGGAGTTTTGTTGTTTATCTTCCCAAATAACAGTTACACGTGATGGAGCTTTTCTTCCCTGGGGATGGCTGAACACCTGCCTGCTCATGGGAAGTAGTGAATTAATTCCTTGCTTCACTTAGCTTTTCTTGGGTCTGCAGCTTTTGTTTTACCTATTAAACTGTCTGTATCTCAACACATGAATTTTCACAGTTTAACCTTCTCAGACCTCTCTCTACCCTCATGGGGAAGAAGAGTGAGTGAGAGGCTCTGTGTAGCTGAGCTTCCCACACAGGTTAAACCACAAGAAGAATGTATTTCTATGGTGATATGCACTATTTTTGTTTTTTATTCTTCTAAATATAAGAGACTCATAACATTAGTCATGTAATATTTTTAATTTATCTTTCTTTTGGTTTTCACCCTAGGTGAGTGTGTGTTCATTTTGTTTTCAGGTGATTTTAAATAGCCATAAATTAGAATCCATACTATTTTTCATCTGATGAGATACAGTGCACTACAGTGTACAAAGAAAAAGGGATTGTTATGTACAATCTATATTCTAAGTATGAAGCATACCTTGAACCTTAACACTTTTAAACATAATTTACACATAAGTTCAATATCTTCATTCTGCTACAGTTTGTCCTGAAACTATTGTTAGAAAAGAAACATTGCCCTTCCAAAGTTTCTAGAAATTTATGTTATCATGTCTACCTTGCATCTCTTTCTCTCCATTATTGTTTTTGGCCATTTTAAAATTTTTTTTGTAGTCATGTTTTTCTCTTAATTGCATCCATCAGTACCCAATAATACAGCTAATTGAAAGGGAGGCTCTATGAAGTATATTATTTTTCTTTTTATTTTTGTCATTATTTCTATAATTGATTATAATTGATAAGTATAGGCATTTTGCTTAATAAAATATATTATTTAGAAAAAAAATTATGTTAAGACGCCTAAATTGAATAAACTAAAAACAAATCTTAAGTATCCATTGTGAAACACATTGGCCCATGAAAGTTATATGAGCCACTGAATAACCACAATGCCAAGTATTTGTCCTTCATTACTATTACAAGGAGTTCTGTGTGTTCAAAAACATTAGCAGAAAGTGCTAAACTTGACATATATAACTGAAATGACAGAATATGTCAGCCATAATTCCTTTTACATAACCTTTAAATATCAGCCTCCCAGAATACAGTCTGAAAATTAAAAAGTAGTTCTCCTGTGGTTTTCAGGTGATAAATATGCAATTTTACTAGAAACAATGACAAAAAGACACAAACTTGGGAAGTCTTTCAATAGCATACAAGACAGCAGGATTGAGTAGATATGCTGGAATCTGTGTACAGTCATTTTTCTTTTATTCTAAGATACTAAGTGGCATACTGCAAAAGGAGGATCTGTGAAAATCACAGAATAGCAGGAAGCTAAAATGGATTTTTTTTTTTAATCAGCTCAAATAATTTCTACACTAAGATATAGACTCAAATAATGAGGTTACCAGGTATTGAAATCGTACAGGCCAAGAATGCTTGTGATCAAATGATTTTCTCATCAGCATTAGACTACACATGCAAAGGTTTTGGCCATTGTGCTCTCAGCTGGCAGATACCAGTAACATCTGGGCCATCAACATCAGAATTAGTAATCTAGAGAATTATTCCTTCTATCACTTCCAGCAAATACTGGACTCCAATTAGGAGTCTTCCAAGTCCACCTGCAAAAATGCCTATGGGATTCAAATATCCAAATGTCACAGATTGTGGAAGGTTATATGAACAGAAAAATAAGAACACAGCTACCTGGAATACTCTGTACATCCTGGGTGTAGGAAGCATTCCTTCTGTTAAACCTTTAACAAATGAGTATGGTAACCATTTCTTTGGAGAGAGATTTCAAAAAATTTTATCATATGGAAGTTTCTTGAATGCAAGCCTGCAGAGAAAAACAGAAGTTCTTAAAAGTGAACAACAAAAAAGTCACACCTTTTTTGAATGACTTTCCATTCCAAGAACCACTTCTGGGACATTTAGCACTTAGACGGAAAATGCAGAAGCTGCAGTGAAATGGTTATTTAACGGTTTTGATTTTACTTAGATATTAACAACAGAAAAATCTTGAAACTTGTGGGTGATTAAGTCAAAACTATATTATTTATAGAACTATCTTTCTCAAATGAAGTGGTAATTGCCACTTTTCCTCCTCCTCTTACCATGTGTTCTGTTTTAAAATATGTAAACATACTGGGACCACTGTTGTGAATTTTATAACATCACAAGGTTTAGATACTTCATTCCTCCCAGAATTAATTAGCAATTAAAATAGCAATGTGATACCAATTTTGTAGCTCTGGCCCATCAGCGCTACCTCTGTCCTGCTCTTCTCAGAATGTATTTGCTCTGATAGAAGGTTTGACCACAAAGGTTTACATTACAGCTGAACTGGACCTGGTTTGTTCTTTGAGAAGTTTCATATAAGCACACATTTGTAGATGTGTAAAAACCCATAATAAATTGAGGAGTGAATGAAAAGATTTTCTTCCAGATGGTTTTGGGTCTGTACTTGGCCTAACTCTGGGATTTTGAAGCCTCATTCTTCCAATCAAATTAATCCATCTCCTCTCATATCTCCATTCAGCTTTGTCTCACAGTTGATGTGCACTGATTTTTTCTCTATCTCTGTGATTGGCCAGTAGGGTCAATGAGATCTGTGAAAGAGGGGAGAAAAATAATTGGAATTTTTATGATCTTTTGTAATCTTTTGGATATCCTGATGTTGACCCTGATTTCAGTGTTTTGTCTATGCCTATCAGGCAATTAATGAGCTCAAAAGGAACTCAGTGCATGTCACTGATGTAGTCCAGGAAAAGCTAGCTTCATAATCCTTTTATCTTCAGTGTTTTTTCTTAAGAGAAATTTTTTATTATCTACTTCTCCTCAACTTCAACACAATTTGAAAGGTTCTCAGTTGCAAAAGGCTCAGACATCTACATGAAAGCTGCATGGAGTTTCGTTTCACCTAAATAGTGAAGCTATTTAACATCTCTTTCACTGAAATAACAAGATACTTACACTTTGAACTTAAAACTTGAGTGAAGCAGAACATCATGCTGAGAATACAAATTTCTATAATTTGATTTCAGAACAGTACATTCATTTCATTTGCAAGTATACAGAAGAGAGAGCACTGCAGTCAATTATGGTCAGATGTTTTGCAATTTGTTTTGACTGGTGAAATACATTGTGTGATGATTCCACTGTGCGTGACAGACACGTACAATACCATGTTGCCAGATGTGCTGGAAAAGGAAAAGAAAAAAAGAAAGATTCAGTGGCAAATAGAAAACTTATATGCAGGGAAACTTATATGTAGGGAAAAAAGTACAGTTGTTAGCAGTGAGGAGTCCTGATTTGGACATTCTGGCATCTGCTATACAATGGGATAAGGAAACCCCTACTATTCCATAAATCCAATTCCTGTCAACTGAAGGCAGGGTCAGCTGTTAGCCAACAGGGGCAATATTTTTCTTTGCTGAAAACTCTTTACATGTCTAATCAGGGAAAGCAATCTTGTTCAACTTGTCAAACAAATAATTTTGGACTTTAAACTGGTAGGCAAATTTAAATTACCTTGTGTTTCTTTAGTTTGATAAATTCAGGTATCTGAGGTAGTTTTTGTTATTTCACTGATGGCTGAAATGTATTATTCCAAACTACAACATTATAAAAAGAAATTTCCTGCTGAGATGAATGGATTGAGCTTTACCAAATCCTTTGTTATTTGTATTTATCCTTTGCTACATTGTTTTGCAAGCTTTTTACCTGATTTTTATACAAACACCTTAAAAGCAAGGCAAAAAATTCATATGAGAAGGACAAGTACATAAACCAATGACTGGTTTCTCAGTACCTTGCTTCAATTCCATGGGGAATCAGGGCCCCATCTTTCTGAACAAAATTATTTTGAAGGCATACAATGAAACATCTCTTAACACTAATTAACTGGCACTATAATCAGTTAAATTATAGCATGATTTGTATTGATGTTAATTACAGTGGAGAAAGATGATCTTGTGCCAATAAAACAAGACATAGAGTTAAGGAATGCTTTTTCCATCTTTGCCACTGACATTTTTTGTGAACCCATGGGCAACACTACGGCACTTAGTGCACCATCCCTTGTACTTGGTAAACTTATTTATCAGAATCTTTCTCTCTCCTGTTGCTGTTTCAAAGGAGCAGTGTGAGACTAATTCATCAGCAGCTCGTGGAAACCGTTCATGTGAAGGGACCATAGAACTAATAGGATTATAATGCTTTATAGGCATGTTAAACTTATATATCACTGTCTATGAGAAATAATGTGCATCTATAAATTAATCCATCTCCAAAAAGTTCCTATGACTAAGGATAATTCAGTGGTGTCTTTGATTCTTTCTCTAGAAAGATCAAAATTGATCTACCTGGACCTAAAAACATTGGTGGCAGGAGGGGGTGGGGAATGAAAAAAAGGGAAGATAAAGTGCAAAACAAGTGAAAATGTTTGATTATTTGATAAGTAGATATCTGTCACATTGAAAACTATCAAATATTGTCACTTTGCCATGTCTTTGCACCAATCGTTTGCATCCTCTAATTTTTTATAAGCTGAGGTCTCACTTTTGTGCAAGTACCAGGATGGGAAATTGAAGGCTTCCTGAGTTCTTCCCCATTGAGTCACATCCTAGTAAATGGCATAATTTTATCTTTTTTATTAAACCTCCACTTGATTTCCTTAATCAGTTTTTCCTTTTGTTCTAAATGGAAGGAAAGATGGGTGAAAGCCCTCCATTATAGAGGTAATTAACTTTTAATAGCTTTTGTTGTTGAATTCCCTAGCAGCTGAGGAGAGTATTTGTGTTGTTACAGAATATCAATTAGAATTTTGGACTGTGGAGAGTACATAGCAAAAACTGTACCTTCTCTATAAGGGCCCATGTATGTCAGATAGCATGTTATCTCTTCATTACAAGGTGCCTGCTGAAAAGGAGTAGAATTACTAGTATCTCTTGGAAATGAAGCCCACATCTTGACAAACCTGAAAATGTCAGGAACAGGCTGCTTAAAATTTAAACTGTTAGATTCAAATATGCTAATTATTTTGGGGTTTATTATCATTTATATTTCTTGAATAATAATAATAATTTCTATTTTTTGAATTTTGAATGACTATGAGTAACATTACAATTAGATGCAAAAAAAGTGGCTTAAACTTTCCAAATATCTCTCATTATGTATCAGAACTCAGAAAAATTTTAGTTCTTCAGTGCAGCCTTTCTTGAGACACAGCTAAATTATGTCATATAGACATGTATTTACTTTCTACTATTAATAACATACCAGAAGAAATTGCCACATGGACTCTGAGAATAAAAAAACCCCTATTTTAAATGGTCTCTTCAGAGTGAAATTCTTCTGTTCTGAATCACATGGCTTTACACCATTGATGAGACATGTCATTAACTTAATGCCCCTAAACATTAATAGATGATGTCTATGTAAATATGATAGTTGGCTTTGGAAATTCATGCTGAATAAATTTATTCTTCATGGTCAAGAAAAATTTCACATGCTAGCATTTACAGTATATTTATTCTTTTTTTGAAAATTATTTATTCTTCACCTAGCAGATTTATGGAATACAATAGCATGAAGAGTTTTAACTAAATGAGTTCAGCTACAATTTTGCTAGAAACTAGAATACTTTTCAAGAGTTGCTCAAATCAAGATGCTTCAGCATAATGAGAAACCAAGTGAAATATATAAACAATCAACATAATTAATAAAACATGATAAATCTAAATAATTATGGTGAAAACAGGCTTCAAGATATAATTGTAGAGGTATTAAAAAAATCAAGATTTATCTTACCTACTACAACAAGAAACCAACCAAAGCAACTGCAAAATTTTTGTTATTCCTAACTTTTTTAGACTTGTGTCTTTTTGGTGTAATGTATCTATGTTTTGCTTCCATTTCAAAGAAAATATGTTTCAAAAACATGAGAGAGAAGACTTTACTCTTTTCTTGAAACATTACCAAAAAACTCAAGGCAGACAATGTTCAAAATTTGTGTTTCTAGTGGATATAGCAAAATACCAAAATACCTCCTGAATTCTTGAAACACAACATGTACTATTCTGTAAAGAACAGGTCAACAAATGATACGTTTTAGAAACCTGGATATAAATAAAGAGACATGTCCATAGGAAAACCTGAAGTCACTGTGATAAAAAGCATTCAGTTGATCTGTTGTAATGAGTGTCTTTTGTGGAGTTATCACTGCTGCAAGTGAATCTTTTTAACTTTCTAAATTATAACATTGTACAATAGTAACCACAGATAACCACTGTTAGTCTTTGAGTGAAACATTTGGAAAAGAAAGAGCTAATTCATACTTTCTCCGTCAGCTTAGAAACACTAAGTGTCATGTATTTCCCAGTAGCATAGTACATTTGGAATTAGCAGATTTGTAGGTGTCAACAAATACTTAATGTGATGGGTTTGGTCAAAATGTGGTCAAATTCAGATGCATTTAATTAAATCCTTTGTTTCACTTCAATTCTTATGAACAAATTGTGGCCTTTTTTCATTCCTGTTATAGAATCAAGTCTTAGTTCTCAGATCATCAAGTCCAACCATTAACATACACTTCTAAAATCCACCCCTAGACATGACCTTAAGTACCACATCTACCTGTCTTTTAAATACCTCTGGGGATGGTGACTGAACCACATCCCTGGCAGCCTTTTTGAATGCTTTACAACACTCTCCATGAAGAAATTTTCCCTAATATGCTGTCTAAAGCTTCTCTGGCACAACATAAGGCCATTTGATCTTGTCCAGTTGTTTATCATTTGGGAGAAGAGGCCAATCCCCACCTGGCTAAAACCTTCTTTAAGACAGTTGTAGAGAATGATAAGGGCTCCTTCAAGCCTCTTCTACATATGACAAGGAAAGAACATGTTAGACATAGATTTCATCTGCTTGGTACCCTTTAGATCATGGATTTTCTTTGTGGTTAGCTACTTTACTTACATCTCTTTAAAATTACAGTAGTCAAATACTGCTCTTCATTAAGTAATATGAGAAACATGAAATTACCCCATTTCATATTTTATTTCATAAGAGTGTCAGTACAGAAGGCCTTTGAACTGATTATCTTGAGTTATCAAAATTTTCTATGTCTTTTGTAATTTAATTCTTTTTCTGGTTCTTTGTTTGTTTGTTTGTTTGTTTGTTTTCTTTTTGGAGGATCATCCATGATAAAGAGGCTTAACAAATCATGACATTGATAATAATTATTATGCAGAGGAGAATGTATTTTGCCTCTAATATCGACTTTCTTTCTTAAGGTCAAGACCCTGAACCTCTTTTCTCACATTTGTAAATTGGATGTAACAGTATTTCTTTTTAACACAAATTGATAAGTTTGAAACTTCTTCCAAAGAATGATAGCCCTTTCTTCAAGATAAAAATGTTGATTGCAAAAAGCCCACTGGAACAGCTTGCTCAGAGTGTTGTTAAAGCATCTATACTTTGAGGTATTTGAAATACCACTGGACACAGTCCTGAGCAAGCTGCTCTGGCTGACCCTCCTCTGAGCGGGGGGTTTCAGCTACAGATCCCTTCTAGACTCAATTATTCTGAAATTCTCTGAAATGCAAACTTCAAGTTCTTATAAGAAAAAAGTAAAATAACATCTATCAAACTAGGTTTTCAAAGAGAAAGCAAGAAAAGCTTCTGAAACACTGTCTCAATTAAAATCAAACATTTTTATTATCAGAAAACTTTTCACAAGAGGAGAAACTTCCCCTTACTGGCAACATTTCTTGAGCTTTTAACATTTCTTTGCTTTTCCTAATTAATCTTGGCCTCAAGGCCATAGGCATTCACTTACAGTGACAGCAAGAAATATACTGTGGTTATGTATATTTCATGTTCAGTTCCTTTACTCTGTTTCTCCAATTAAGTCTTCAAATAATTACCATATATGACTGCACTTTAAACACTTTTCATAGCTGAGGATATACAGTGTCCTGAAAACTTAATTAGATATGAAAACAAATTGTATAAAAAGTTGCAGAGGTCAAAGTATTTTGCATGGTCTACAACCTAATGGGAACACACAGGAGGTCTAAACATATTTTATAATAATTCATCTTGAAGTTAACTGAAGTGTGATAGAAAATTTTAGCAGCAAGCACAACTAAAACATAATTTATTTTCCATCTAAATTTTAAAGGAAGATGTCTACCTGTCATAGGAGCTGAACTAGATCAATTTATATCATTAGAGATGTGCACGTTCTCTTTTAATTTCAGAAAAAACACCTATTTCTGATTGCTGTATTAATGTATAAAAAAGCTAATGATGGCAGTAAGTAGAAACAGAGCTCAGAAGGAAAGATAAAATCTCTTTAAAAAAAAAAGGGGAAAAAACAAAACAAACAAAAACATAACGGAACAAAACAAACCAAAAAAAAAAAAAAAAAAAAAAAGGGAAAAAAAAAACCAAAAAAAAAAAAAAAGCAGAGATCACAAACTGCCAGAGAAGGTAAATAAATAAATAAATAAATAAATTTATTTTTACATATTCAAGATCAAATATTACACAATTAGCAAGACACACACTTCCAAGAGCCAGTGTCATGTACCATACTAATATATAAGGAAGGAAATACGTATCTGAACATAACCAACACACAAATAATAAAACCAGAGCTCAGGGTCTTGGTGGGCACACTACAGTTGAATGTTAAATAGAGAATTTAACTATATTAGAATATAAATTCTAAGCATGTTCTTAATTTCACTGTATTACATGCTATTTGCAACAAAAGGAATTCACTACTGTTTTCACTTGCTTTTTGGTTATTGCTCTGTTCTGTAATTATTTCCATATGTGACATGCTGAGAGGTATTTCTTTAAATTTCAAAAATAATTTTAATGGAAAGGAAAAGATGCAAATAAAGGTAGATGGTGTCTGTCTTATCTACTCTTTGATGATACTACGTACAAGAGTACCTCATTCTGGAAGCAGCTTTTGACAGAATCTTTGATATTTATTAATAAAAATCTATATTCATAAAAGTCAGAGTTATTTCAGCAGATCACGTGAAAAACCATAGTCCCTACAACTTTTAATTTCTTTAAGTTTGTCTTTCTTATCAACACCAGGTAAATGAACTGTGGCACTTTGAGCTAGTGATGCCTGAAGGAATGAATGGATCCTCCCAAACTTTACTGTTTTAGTCAATACAAATGAGGAACACTCCAGCTCCAACACTTTGGAAAAGTTCTGTCTTAATCCAAACTCAAACTAATTAGAATAACCATGATTAAGTATTACTGGATGTTTTTTTTAGTTTTCATTCTCAGCTTCACTTCAACAAGACACTAAGGATATGCAATCTTTAGTAAAAGTTTGTCTTACGTGTTTTCACTGCAGCATTTGCAAAGGAACAAAAATTTCCATCAGGATCCATTTTCAAAGCAAACTCCTCCACTGGCTCTTCATTCAGGTGAAGTTATGAAACTCTCAGTGCCTTCTATCTACTTATCTTAGTTAATATTATTCCTTCTCTATTTGCACATGTGCACCCTGCCAATTAAAAGAGGATACCTTCCTTCTGTTTATATCACTGCCCTTAATTAGAGGTTTAGATGCTTTCAAGAGAGATCAGACAACAGCCCATCTGTTTAGGCAGAGGTTTATTTAACATTGCATATGTACGATCTGGATAACTACAGTGGTACGATTACCAAACAGCAATGGCCTTAGTCAAATAGCTTTTATGTCCTTAAGTGACTTCAGATGCCTGGATTCCTTTTAGGTAGCCTTTTATTTACTTCAGTTCAGCAAAATACAACACTTTATTCACAACAGCTATATTATATGTTAAAGCTTGTTAACTAACTAATTGCCAATCTTGATTGCTAATTGAGGTGAATATATGATTAAGATCACACTGTAGGAATTTTACTGTTAAATAAAACAATATGAAAAAGAAAAGCCTTTTCTACTCTTTATTTCACTTACCAAGGTGAGGAGCAGCAGTTATATCACTTTATTATTTTATTTTTTATTGTTTATTGTTGTTTTTGTGACAAGCTTTCGGTACTGCACTTCCAATAAGTGAGATACATAAAAATTGTATTTCATCTGTGATTCATGCACTGTCTTTGAATTAAAGCTCACATTCTAGAAAAAGACACTGTACTATACTTAGAAAAAAAAAGGGGGAGGATAAGAATGAGAACAGTTATTAATTTATTAAGTGGTGTACACCTGCTGAGATATTGTGTACATCATACAGTGACAGAGAAAATAGAAGCAAGAAGTTTGATGATACCAGGTTAATCTCTTTATTTCATTTTTTTAAAATTTTTTCTGCCTTCAGAAAACCCAAGTCATAGCACAGCAATATTTTCATTTTTATAAATGAACTCCTAAGAATTTAATAGTTATGTTAAAAATGTTCATGTATGAGAAGATCTTATTTAAAAGCAGACCTTTAAGTATTTCTATGCATTGGCTATCAGCATAATTCAGTGCCTTCACTTTTTATATTTTTGTTAATGTAGATGTTGATCTAGTCTACTCTTATTAAAATACATTTATTTAAAACTGCAATATTATACATTTAGCATGTCAAGATATGAAAGCTAAAAGCAGACAAATAGACTTAGGAGTAAATGACTACATAATCTTCAGATACGGGTAACTCCAGTCTCTTGAATTTTGAAGAGACTTGATCATCAAAGTTGAATGTCTGGAATCATGTCTGCATTTTTGTTAATGCAAACAAACCCCTTCTGTCTTTGGAAAACAATTCTATATGGGAAAAATTGTGTAAACACAGATTTCTGCTCCTCCAGATTTTGGTTTAATTAACTTTTCCTCTTGCTCTTCACTGATAATTACCCTCAGCTCTCTTTATGAAAACAAGGGATCTCTGCAAAACAGCTCAAGATCACAGCAATGGTTATGATTGTGTTTGTGGTTTAACAATTATCCAACAACAACCACAAAAATATGCAAATACATTTACATGGATTATCCAAATTTCTCAGTTTTCTGGCACCTTTACATTTATGTTTGTTTTGTTAATTGTAATTGTTATTACAGTTTTCCTTCCATCTTTATGTCTATAATTCAGGGGATTCCTGCTAAGTTTTGAATAATTATTTTGTTCTGTAATTGGATACATGACAACGTGGGAGTCATCTAAGATCCCAGTATACTGAAGAGCAATACTTCATTCTGGTTCACCACATGGTCCAAGAACCAACCACACTAGTAAGAATGAGGGAGGCATCATGGTTCCAGAATACAAAGTCTGGACTAGAAGAGACTGGTGCTGTCCATAGACGTGCAAACCAAACCAAACCAAACCAAACCCAAGTTTGTGGTCAACATGGTTGACTGACGACACATGTCAAAGGCTTGTTTGCTAAATGACCAATAGAACGCCCCACTGATGATCAGAGACAAGTCATAAAACCATATCAAATATTAATTACACATTGTTTTCAGCCTTTGTGAAATAATTTCTCTACAGAGGCAATTTTGGGATTTTAGAACCCCTTAAACCATAATTAAAACTACAGCACACTTGCTTTCATAGGAACAAATGTGAAGTGTCCTGTTTGGTCACTTCTCTTCATTTTCTTTTTCCTGACATGATGACCTACTGAAGCAGAGAAGACAAACTTCCATCCACAACCTGCAGTGGATATTAGAGCAAGAAAGTTCTCCAGTTCTCAGGCTCCAATCAGGGGGCTCACTTCAAGTCCTTTCACTGCAGATTGCCACACTTAAGGCATATCCATCAAGAAGATCACTGCTAACTCCTGGTCTCTTGATACTTTGCCAAATACCCTCTAAAACCTCCAGCTAATATGCATAACTGTGAGACTAGAAGGGCAACTGTAGCACTGCAATAAGAGACAGGAATAAAAATTAATCCTTTATCAAAAGACATAGGTAGGTAAGGCAAACATAAATATTCACAAAGCCTATGGGCATGACATTTTTTCCTGTAAAATAAAGAGTTTGCATGCTGCACTCAAATGCTATGAATATTGTCTATGAAACCACAGATAGAATTAGTACTTCAGAAGGACTCAGTATATTATGACACTGCAGACCTCATCATGGGAAACTTAAAATGAGTGTTCTCCATAAAATGTACAGCAGTCTGCAGTGAAAACATGGATTTGGACTGTTTATACACTCAGACTATACAATATACATGAGGTGAGGTGTCCCTCTTGTCAGTGTTGCTGTAGATACCATTTTGCTTTTCTCAAAGATGTTCACTTGCTGAAATATGTGTGGTTTCTTACTATCAACCCATTACTCTCATATTGCAAATAAACGTACTGCTTAAGTTGATGCATAAAAACATTGTTAAGTGAGGACTTAATTATTAATCTGCTGTTGCTTTGCACTTTAGTTTCCTGGCTACTTTTCAGGATGATTCTACTGTGAAGAAGCTACATCTTCTCTCCTGTTGTACAGGTAGTTCCCTACTGGTCCCTCTATATTTCTTCTCTCCTGAAGACAGTGATTGTATTCTCTTTCAATTACCTCATGTTGGGGGTTAGATTTGGGTGTTGTTTTTTTGTTTGTTTTGCCTTTTGGAATTTTTTCCCTCAAGTTGCTAAGAAACTAACGACTGAGTGATCGTGGGTACTTAATGAAAGACAAAGAAACCAGGGAAGGAAAGACCGAAGGGACGGAGAGCTGGGGGGTGGTCACTTTTCCCCTTGGCACCGAGGAGAGAGGACACCAGGCTTTTTCGCTTGCTGCCAGAGGAGTCGACTGCCACCATCGACTCCGCTCCTGGGAAAACCTACCACCATCTGTCCGTGTGCCCAGGGATTTTCTGAGCTCTCCTCCTGCCCTGCTGGAGAGGGCCCGACCCTGTCCNCACCGGTTTCCCCCTAGCAGATACCTGTCTTTTCAAACCAAGACACCTCAGTACCAGCTTAAAAAGACATTGCTGTTTCATCCCCCATTGGAACAAGTTACAATGAAAAGCGGAAAAAAGAAAACTACACTGACAAGAAGACCAGGTGTTTCTGTCAAGCTGCTTCTGTGATACATTTCCACTTTCAACAAAGCAAAAACCTCATCATTTAAACATACCTATTTTATTGAAAGAGAGTAGAACCCTCTGAAAGTCAGATTAAAAAATGTCATCATGGAAGTCTTGGATCTACAACAAACAAATGATGGAAAAACAAAGATTTCAGTGTGGGTGGGTTCTGAGAAATTCCCATGGTGATAGTGCTGCTGCTATTTTGATTAAACAATAATAAATTGTGACTGGCTGACTGATTACCAAACTGCATTTGTGACTAAGATTTCTGGTACCATCAGAAGACACCCTGTTCCAGTTGTACTAAACTGCTTGTACTCACTTGTGTGTAGTCCTGGGAGCTACAGATGCCCTTTTGGGGTCTCACATAGGAGACCACCAGGAAATTTTAAGTATCAAAGGCAAAAGCCAAGGATTCAGGACTGAAGTCTAGATGACAAAAAGCAAATGAGTAAGGGAGCTGTATTTGGTCTGGCTTTTTTTAACCATGGAGAAAATGGAAGAGCTATCCTACCACATACAACACACCAGAATGGCAGCTGAGGTTTTTGCTCTACATCTGAGGGTAGACATGAACCTTGCCATATTTTGATCTTACCCAAAGCCCCAAATCACTGTCTTTAAAACAAAAATATGAAAGATAAGACACAGGAAAACAGTATTTGACAACATATAGTCAGCCCATTGGGTTTTAAGAATCTCAGCAAAGCTCTGCCTCCTTTGTAAAATGCCATGGAAAATTATATGCACTAGTTTTATCTATAGCAGTAGCCTGTCTAACCTTAAAACATGTAATGAAAAATTTTTGAACACTAATCCATCCTTGACAGATTCCTGCATTGGTAGCCTGACACAAGAAAAGTTTTGATTTGCAAGCATAAAGACAGAAAACAATTTCAATAAAAACTAAACTATTAAGTTAAAAAATTTAGGAGATTCAAAAAATTTATTCAAACAAATATATAGTTGCACATTATATATATTTGTTAATATACATAGCCACATTGTGGCTTGCATTTTTTCAGGGTAGTAACCTCCTCATTTCTGGAGCTCTCAAAATTGTATCACTTAAAATGTGGAACTCCTAATATCTATGTTTTTGCAATTTGTTGTCTTAGACCAACGTCCTCAAATTCCTTTTATTTTGTTTTGCTTATAAATCTCCAAGGTAAAATGTGGGCTTAAAGCTTGGAGGTGGTTTGGGAGTCATCTTTAATATAGAAATAATTAGAAAGACCAATTATGGTCTATTACTCATTTTTAGTACATATATTTTTTCATTTTTGATCACAGAGGGTTTGTAAAAAGAGAATAAAAGACCTTTGAATAGGCTCCTTGGTGGTATATTGTAAACTTCAATTATTTGTTCCCAGAAACATTTTTTTTTAACAGAAAAGTGAAATCTTTTTTTAAATGGTGCATGATTCAGAAACCCCTGCTAGAAAAGTATTAAACATTCCCTCATTAATAACAGTAATCTGTATTCCCAGAGAGCACTGTCACTTTAAAATGTAGATCTAAAATGTATTTTTTTCCCACAGTCCATCATTAAGCAGAAGTAATTTTATACCTGCAATGTTGTAGCCACCACTTCTTCCTGAGAGGGAGGAGGACATCATGCTGTTAATGAACAGCTGTCACTCACAAACCTGACTGCAAAGCAATTGGCCGAAACCATTAGTCTGTAATAGTCAAATTTTCCTTCCCCTGTAATTTTCTGTAGATTTGCTTTTTGTGGCTTCCAAACTACAGTAACTCACCACATCTAGTTCATGGTACAACCATAGCATGAAGAGAAAACCAGGCAACTCTTTTTCAGAGGCCAGAAAACCAGTATTGTTTTTCATCTCAACATTTCCTGTAACACACACAGAGACTGGTGTATTTTCTCTCATATTTAATGACTTTTGACAGCCACTGATCTCAGAGGGAAGAGCTTGATAACAGTTTTCCTCTCTCCAAAAATGCTAGTTTTCTCAGGCAGGCAATAGTTCACAGAGAAGCAGGGTCCTTCTGCTTTGCAATCATATTTTATGAAGTACAATCATCCAACCTACCTGAAAAAGCTCAACTTCCCCCTCAGAATATAGTCCTGGTTTTGAGTGTCAGACAGTTTTTGTCCCTTCACAAAAGAGGATGATTGTACTTTTCAGCAGCAACAGCAGACTGTAAGGAAGAGCAAGATAAGAGGAGGTCTGTCAGCTGATATGTTGACATTTTCTATACATACCTGCAACAAAGTTGTTCTGATTTGAGAGCCAATCTAGATCATTGCTAAATTTCTTCCATAAAGAGTTTGGGTTTGTTAAAAGGAGCACACCACTGCTATCATACACACTCACACACACACACAGACAAATTAACTTCTGCAAATACCTTATGAAAATCCTTATTCCATTTTCTTTCTACCACATGTGCATCTCAATTTCTAGCTTCAGTGAAGATAGAGTGAGGGGAGAGAGAGAATAAGAATGGAAAGTGGGGGCTGGGGCAGCTTTAGTTTAAAATGCAGACAAATCTGCCTTTTCTGCTTGATGGCCTGTAACATTTCCATGTAGTGTACTTTGCATGGCAGAATAGCTACTAGTAATAGAATTTCTCACAGTGTAGGTTAATTACTTTTCAGCTACAGCAAAATAAATTCCCTGTCAAGCCCAGTGACAGGAATATGCCACTGTCACTGTTTTCACCTGCAGTTTTAATTCACTGTTAATATTTGACACTAGCTTGCATTCAGGGGGCTGATCTTCTGAACAGTTGCATTTCTCACAGAAATAGGACAGACTGGCAGTAATGTAGTATCAAGATATGTGGAAAAGAGTACACTTTGCCTCTCCTAGGTGCACTTCAAAAAAGATTACCTGACCTGTCTCTTACTTTAAAGAACAAAAGAGAACCTCATATTTGGTGAAATAAAAATGACATGGCAAGTTGCAACTTAAAATCCAGGGTAGAAGAGTCAGGTCTAACCTTATGCTAAGCAAACCTACATAACCACTTCCAGTCTCCTTTTTGATGTTATTTTTTTTCTGACCTTAAAGAGTCCATTTTTTGAGCCTGACAATTTTACTAAAAATGCTGAGCTCAATGGATGATGCACCTTACATGGTAATGAATGATAGAACTTTCTCCTAATTGGTTTCATAGTCTTCAATTAATTTTCAAATTTCTTTACCTTGAAATAAATCTCTTCTTTTACAGAGACAACAATGCCATTTATCAAGTGTTGGTAATATGCATTGTGTCACTCTTATAGTTAACAAATAAAGACTCCTTTGCGACTTCATGTTAGTAATCCTTAGGGACATAAAATTTTACCTAGGAATTTCCAGCCTCCACTCAGACTCGTTAAGATATTGCTTGACTCATTTAGCTTCCTAAGTCAATGTCTAATTTTCCAACAATTTAGTGATTTTCATGATTCTGAGGAAACCAACATGCTTTTAATTTTGCCAGGTTGGGCACCTGACTTGACAAAGTGAGGTAGTTATGACTGAGGCTTATTATCTCACTGCTCAGGAAACATATGGGAAAGAATGTTTTTACCAAAATTCAAACCAGAAAGCAAAAGATGAAATATCAGGACTTTTATCATCCAGGCATTTTCCCCACAGAAGTAGCCTCAGCTCTTTCTCATCACCTCTGCTCTTCTTCTTCAGGAGGTGGCTTGTGACAGTGCAGAACTGTGAAGGAGCCAGGCCTGAGGAACACGTGAGGCACATGAGAGCTGTGGGAAGCCAATGGATTTTGGTAGCTAGGTGAGCAGATGAAAGATGTCTGGATCTGATTAACTTCATCTAGCTGAACCAAGAATTTTTAATCCTTCCCATAATTATGCTGAATCATAACAGGCTTTTTGATAAGGTCTTGTAAACCAGTAGAAATACCAAGGGAGGTTGCACACGTTTTGTGAACAAAATCTATTGGCAACACTGAGAACTTAAAGGCTTTTCAAAAGAAAGAGGATAAAGTTGTCATAAATGATGATGTCAAGATTTCTTAGGTTTCAAATGAGTTGTCTGAATTTCTACACCACCAAGTCATTCATGATGCCTTCCAGAGGGACCAGTGCAAGTTCAAGACATGAATCCATGGGAAACTCATAAGGCTCAATAAGGCCAACTGCAAGGTTCCATGTTTGAGGAACTGCCAGTATAAACACAAGGGGGGGGATTAGGATGCTTAGAGCAGGCCTGTGGAGAAGAATTTGGGGCTGTGCATGAGAGACTGGACATGTACTGGCAATGGGTAAAACCCTATGCATCCAAAGCAGCATGGCCAGCAGGGAGAGGAAGTGGATTCTTCCTGTCTGCTCCACCCTTGTCATACCCCACCAAGAGTGCTGCATCCAGATCTGGGGGCCCCAGCCCAGAAAACCACAGACCTGTTGCAGTGAGTCCAGAGAACACCATGAAGATTTTTAGAAAGCTGGGGCACCTCACCTGTGAGGAAAGACAGAGGTGGGGTTGTTCAGCCTCGAGAAGGGAAGGCTGTGTGGTGATCTGACAGCAGTCTTCCAGCACCAAAGAGGATCCTGCAGGAAAGATGGGCACCAACTTTTAAATAGGGCCTTTAGTAATAGGACTAGAGGCAGATGCAGGCTAGACATAAGGAAGAAATTTTTTTACAAAAAGGGCAGTAAAAGGCTCACTGCACATTGCAGAGAGGGATGCACTAGGTGACCTTTTAAGGTCCCTTTGAACCCACAGAATTCTATGATTTTATGAAGTCCAATTAAGATTGCATGGATGTGAACTTTAAAATTGGACCTGAAAAAGATTGGGCCTTGTTCAGAAGGTCTGTTGAATAGAGTGACTTGACAGAGCTGGGCACTGGATACTGGGTCCCTGATGATATTAAAGTCACAATTTATGGAAAAAATGGAAGGGGAAATCTGGATCCCTGCTCTATTTTAGGAATATACAATGTTACAAAAAATTACAGAAGTTGGGTTACAGCTTCTCCTGTAGAAAATATTTAATTTTTGCTGCAGAGGTTGGTTATAAATAGGGAGGCATTAGATTTAATTGATTTTATTGTTGTTTAAGGAACTGGAATGGAATTTTTGGTTTTTCAAACCACTGGAGACGTCGGAGTTTTCCAGATCCTTAAAAACCCTCAAATCCTGTGTGGCAATGTAGTTAGAACAATTGGGGCTATTGAAATTGCCTTTTTATTAGGGCATTAGGTTTAATTCTGACCCTTAAAGCAGAGATGAAACTGTGGCTTAGGAATGAAGCTAGCCCAGAAGGGTACTATTCAGCATGGTTTGAATGTCTGACTCAGTTTCAGCACTATTTGAAATTGCTTTATGTGGCTTGACTCATTTATTTCTGTGAAAAATCCATATTAGTGAAATGCTGGTTCCTTTATGGGAGCATATGGGGTTTTTAAAGGTGTCTGTAGCTTTATAACAATAACAAACCAGACAGTTCTCTTTTAGAAAAAGTTTCCATAGTGTGGTTTCAACTTTTCACAAAAAATAAGCCCCAGGCAGCACAGAGGAGATCATATTTATTCCACCAAAATGTTCACACTAGTGCCATTCAGCATTTTAAAATATGTCCTTATTATGTTTTGGGTTTCACTCAAATACCCATCAACACTCATAAAATTATAAAGAAGGATTTTTAATCTGCATTTTGTACTCCTTGGTTTTCATTTTGCTGTCAATCACTTCTGTTAGTATTCATATAGAAACAAAAATCTGGTGTTTATATTCCAGTGCCTATGTGTCTTGGAACCTCAATTTCTTGCCTCTGAAACTGTTGTGAAGCTTTAAACAGAAAGCTATAACATCACACAGAAAACAAACAACATGACCAGATAAGCTCTAGAGAAATCAAACCTTAACTGTGGAAATACACTGCATTCCATGTGAAATAAATGAGAAGGTATGTAAGCTGCCTACAGATGTAGGTACGTGTTTTTCTTACTTGATATTTTCATTTCTCTTCCTTACAGTTCCTTCACAGCAACTGTTCAATGCAGGAATCTGCTATAGAAAGATGTCATCTCAGCTTGTATTGTGGTAACTTAAATCTTGTCATACCTGGAAGATTAGGCACAGCTTCCCAAGGGATCCTGCTGTTGTTGAAAGTAATTGCCTATGGCTAAAGTAATCTGTTATGAAATCAGATAAATGCTTCATGTGGTCATCTAAAGAGAAGTGCAATTTACATTTGTTACTTTCATATTTAGCTATTTCTGCATATTTTAAATTAAGAATATAGCAAATCCATGTAATATTTGTAATGGAATGAGTAGAAGGTGCTAAATCCCTTGTTTACCACCACCCTGAGTATATAAAATCAACAAATGCATAGCGGTTTGTTTCAAAAGAGAGGAAATCTCAGACAGAGAATTAACTTTGGCACCAGTTTTGCAGCTGCTTTGCAACTGTGGGAATATAAAGGTAAGAAAAATTGGTATTTGTGGCTTAGAAAGCACCTCTCAAAGACAGTGGTTCCCCTATATTTCTTAAACTCTTTTTTCTTTTTTTCCCCATTCCTCGCATTCTGATTTCTCACATCTTACATAGCACACTACAAAATTATTAATAGGAAGCACTATGTTCTATTTTGGCTGTCTTAAAAACATTAGCAAGAAATGCCATTTATCTTCATATTTCTTATTAAACCTTGGAAGAAAGAGCACACAGCAGTGCATCTTGGAAGTCATAGCTGTGAAGAAAAGCACTTTCTGCTATTTTCTCACTGATTGTAGCTAATGTTAAAATAATTACTGGTAAAGGGTCTCCCTGCTGTTTGATTGCCAAGTTCCACACTTGCAAGGACTTCTGGTTCTTCCCTGTTTGAAACTTTAGTTGGCTTAGTTCAGGCTGTTTTATATGTCTCTTTGCATGTTTTCAGAATCCCTTAACACCTCAAGCTCCTTTCATCAGAGGCTTAGCAAAATTGAAGTCATAATGAAGATGCATTGGGAAGGAGCATGTGTTTTTCAGTGGTTTTTTTCTTTCTTTAAATAAAAGATAAACAGGGAGGTAGGTTAGTGTTGATTGAAAGTAAAGTAGAAATGTGCTGGCTGTGGGCTTTATTCATTGGGCTGGTTTACCACAATCATCCTTGTTACTGGGAGCACTTTGGGAGCAACACTACTCCAGCAAGAAAGGGCAGCCAAAATATTCTTCTAGAAAAACAAATATTTGCTAGTTTCTGTCTCTGAGAATGTGTGCCTTGAGGTTTTCCTCCTATCCAGCTGACTGTACTGGGATTCTTGCTCTTAAAATTGGGATTCTTGCTCTTGAAATGGTATCTTTGAAAGCTGCTTTTCTTTGACACTCACTGTATGTGTTGCTACAAGTTAACACCCAGGAAAAGTGCAAAAAACTTACCTAAATTAAATTACTAAGCAAAAATGAAATGTTAATGAGTGAATCAATAAGTAAAGTCACCGAAGGATGTTTGTAATTTTAAACATCATGCAAAGGCAGCATTAAGATTCATATACCTTTAATAAAGATATGTGAAGCAAACATTCTCCCTCTCAGTTCCTCCCAAAACTCTGGTCTGTGTTGGGGATGTTCACTCACTTAACTGCTGTTTATTCAGCATTTCCTTAATCAGGACACTGCTGGGACTGTATTGTATCTTACAGGAATTCCTGTTAAAATATGAATAATTTTTTAAAACCCTTTGACTTTCCTTCCTCTCTAAATCTGCAGGTATTGGTAAATTTTAGTCACCAATTGTATGAGCCTGGACAATATTATCACTGTATATTCCAAGAGGAAAACATGGCACTTTTTTATGACTGGCTTGTAGTACCACACGCAACTCATTATCACTTGGGACTCTACTGTGTGGACAGCCATGTACTTTGGAGTAGCTCTTATTCTTAGGTGAAATACCACCATCCTTAGAATGCAATCAGGACTACTGATAAAATGTAAAGTGGAAATATAAAGATGGTTGATTATTTTCCACTAGATTCAAACATTTCATTCTATCTTCTGTCTTTTTTCATCATCTTCTGTGTGATATCCTGGAATGGGGTTCCTGACATGTAATAGAAAGGTGTGTTGAAAACATTAATATGTTCCTCAGTTCAAGCAGTCCATGTTATCTCAGAAGTAAATAAAAAGTCTCCCCACCATTTTATTTTCTTCTGAGACAACAGGCTTGAGAGGAAATATTTTGCCAGCTGTTTTACTTTTAAATTACAATGCCATGATTGGTTTCATTTCTGGGTCACCCATAGCAACCATTACTTGAAACCACAAGAACAGTCCATGCTGCATTTAAAACTCTTTTGGGTTAAAGTCCAAGTGCTATAATTTATCTGACCTGTTATTTGGGGTTATTTTTGTGTTTTACAGAAATCAAATTCACTGCCTTGAAAAATCCTGTTCTTTCCTTCCAGTGTTTGTTCTCTTTTCAATACATAATTATGTGGGTGCTTGGCACTAATGAATCAGTTTCTGTATCTAATAAGAGATTAATCACTGCTCTGAGATAATTCATGCCATGTACATGCAATCAGTGGCCAGAATTGTACTTTCAGTGCAAATGAGACTCAGGTCAATATGGAGATCAACACAATTGAATTCACTTTGGTTCAATGTAGTGGATTTAATTTTACTCCAATTTTAATGGTGACCAGGAAGTAATCCAGATATACAGACTATTGTTTGTAAGGGAATCTGTCTGAATTTTACTTAGGAGCATTTAGAACTGACTCGAGATTCTTGCATCTTCCTATGTGCAACAGATGAACTAATGTTGAAATTAGTGTAACGAGCTGTCCTAGCAACATATATCTATCTGACTTCTTTAACTACATTTCAACCCTGTCATTTCCCCTAGAGCAAATTGCCTCTCCTTTAAAGTAGATCTGCTCGTGCTACTTAAGGCTGGTGACATGGCAGAATTTCATGGCATAATTACCTTCTTGAAGACAGGAGGGTTTCTACTTACTTTAGGTGGGGATCAGACCCTGGCCTGCACTAATTCTTAAATGATATCCAGGCACTGACAGCTCTCCAGATCCTAAACTTGTGCTCAAACCTGCACAGTGATCTTATCTAATTTGCTAGTGTAGACAAAGCCCCACCTACTCTTCTCTGTCAGGCAAATGAAGATGGTAGGTAGGATGAAAGGAAACACAGAAAGAAAAGCAGAGTACATTTGGCCCTAAAATGAATTTAGTGCTACATGGTTTAACAAAGAGAAAATACGCTGTCATAGACAACCATTATGCTACTGGAACCTTAATTTGATTTTTTTTTTTGGAAACAGAGAAATTGTTTGGATTTCTTTCACAAAATGACCCTTGACAGAAGATCATAGGAATGATATGAAAACTATGGGAGGAAAAGTAGTTCTTAAAAAAAATAATACTTACTGATGTCAAATGAGATGACATGACAGGATGTGTTAAATGCTTTTTTTTCTTTTTGGTGTCTTCATGAGATATTTAAATACTTTAAACTTACACATTACCCTACTTGTCCCAGACTAACCTCCAATAACATTGACTCTGGCTAATGTCTCCATTATTTGTTACCACTTATGTTGAATTTTTTGAATACTCTAGTGAACTCACTCCCCTTTAGAAGTCCTGTGTGTCCCTAAATACCATAGAGTTTAATCAGATAGGGTGTAATTTTAAATGTCAAGGCCAAGGTCTGTCAGGAATAATTTGTTCTTTTACTGAAATTTGGATGCGTGTTTTAGTTAAATTGAGATTGTCCATTTCAAGCAAAGTCCCAATTATGGGACACAAAATGAATTGAGTTCTTGCTGAAGAAGTAAAAGATTTAACAATAACTCCAAAAAGGAATTGATCAGCAGACCTCAACATAATTTCTCCCATCCCACCAGCTGCCGCAGCCGAGCTGTCCTGCACAAACCACTTGACAAAGTCTGTCGCTGCAGTTACTGCACTATTTATAGCTGCACTGTTTATGCCTCTACAGTTATGGCAGCGTCAGCACTTTAATTATAAACCTTATTATCCAAAGAATTACTACTAAGCAACAAAAAATCACCCTCAGCTGCAAGTTTGGATGTGAAGTGTTCTCAAGTGTAATTTGCACTTAGGTTGTGATAGGCCAGATTCAGTGCCTGCTGAATACTGAAGGCAAGGGAAGAAGTTAAAAAACTATCATAGATGTATAATTTTCAACACTATTCAAAGTGAACAAAGAGTTTTGTATGAAAAAAAACCCCAGGACTTATGATTTAAAATTTAATTTTGTAATAATATTTTTGCAGCAAAAATATTGATTTAGTATTACTGGCATAATTGAAATGCAACTATATTGAAAGTGTTAATTTAATCTACAGTAATGGAAAGATATTACACTATAAAGATGTACCATACCTTTCACTACAAAACACAAACCTTCATATTCACCATTGCTCAGAACTCTGCACTCAGGACTGAATATTTCAGTATTTTTTCTTCTTTTTAATTTTTTTCCCTACTTTTTACCATGTGGGGATATTTACGGGCAAAAACAACATAATATTTGATTTTCTATTTATATCTAAAACATTGAGGAGCTGATCTATTCAAGAGAAAACAAGATCTTCCCTTATTTCATTCTTTCCAGTGTTCCATGAAGCATTAAAAAACCTTCCAAAAAGCATAAACACAAAGCGACACAAAGGTATATTAATAAACTTAAACACATAAATAGACATACCTCTTTTAACTGATCTGCCATGTCTTTATAGCAGAGTTATCAGTATTATTTATTTAAAAATTTTCTTTGGCGAATTTTGACATATTCCTTCAATATGATCCTACTTAATTCCCCCCTTTTCTGGATATCAAATAACAATAAATGGTTGATATTTTCCTGCAATTGTTTCATGATTTGTCTATAGGTGAATGTTTTGTTCACTTTGTGCTACATAGATAGAATTATTGTCCACTGAAATACTACTGAAAGTGTGTGCATGTGTTTCCATTTGAAATAAAATATAATTTGGATTAATAATTTTTTTTTTTGTAGGGAACTTGGATTTTGAACATACTGCTGGAACTGTTTTTTTCTTTGATGAGCCTCATACTGTGAGATATAATCAGCTACAACTCAAGCAATGAATGAAGCAGATCTCTATACAATTTTGGAACAGCATGGTTCTGTTCAATTATATGAGACAAGATCAGTTGTCTATGACCTCCATGTGAAAGTAGAAAGTAGACTATGTTTACTTTACTGGCAAGAGTTACCCCTTGCCAGTTCTCATAGTCCCTCCTAATGTAGTGCCCTATGTGGAAGTAAATCAACAAGAGGAATTTGTGAGTTTCCCCAGACAGTATCTCTCAAAATATGACCTCACTGTCCAGGATTCAAAGGCAGTAGAAAGTACCTGATTCTCTTCAGAAGTTTTCTTGTTCACTTCAACCAAAGATAGAATTTGTGATTTATTTTTCTGGATGTGTGGAATGTACTGGAACCTCACCTGAAATACCATGAATTATGTGAAAATAAGCACATCCATTATATGACAATTTTAGTGGTCTCCTTGCAGCTTTATTTTCATTCCATTCAGTGTCTCCATATTTTAAATGGAGCATTTTAGCCTAAGTGAATTGGAGCTTCATTACCAAGAATTCTGAAAAGCTTCTACAGAACACCTGGAAGTCCTTTCCTGAAACAGAATTGTATTCAATTGTATGCAGATGAATCACTGGAAAGATTCATGTAATCCAAATTTATTGACATGACTAGAAAATATTTTTCCCTTTCCTTCTCTACATTCAACATAACTAAGAAAATTTTTCCAGTAAAAAGTATAGTAAAGAATGTAAGCTTAAAATACTGTTTGGGTCATTGCTCAGCTACCAAAAGACATTATACTTACACATATTCCTTCAGTCACTTTCCTTCATAATATGCCTCTATGATTGTTTTGAAATTTCAGCTGTGAGTTTCAGATCTTAAGTCTCTTTGTGTTGCACCATTAAAGTTATTTACCTTAAGTTCCATTTATAACTCTATAAAATTACTTTTCTTTAATGCTGCATACAAAGAAATGTCTTCAGGGTACCTGACAGGACACTTGGAAGACAAATGATGACTTAGAAAGGTTAAAAGAAAATGAGAGAGTGTTATGCAAAGCAGCTTTTCACAAAGGGTGAAGTAGTTGAATTTGAAACACTGAAGACTATTGAATCATTATGATGATGGATTGTCTTTGCTATCTACAAATAATACACTGATCTTCTTGCCTAAAATCGTGAGTTTACTATATTTAATCAGCAATAGTGAAGAACACTTATCACTATGTCAATCCAAATTAGGTTTCAGAGAATGTCTCTATAAAAAAAACAAACTCTGTGCACAAGAGAGGATGAATTGACAAATTTTATTTGGTGCTTTATCTTTGAAAAACAGAACATGTAAGTTCTTAAGTACTCCATCCTCAATACATAGATAGGATAGTCATGGTTTGATTTAGCTACTAGTTAACATGACAGACCATTTTTGAAGTCAGAGCAGTCCACACTAACAATAAAATAATAAATAAAAATCTTACTAGTAGCTTCTTTAAAGATCAAGTGGGAAAATTCTTAGGAACATAGGAAAGAAAATACAGTGCTTGTCCTTTTTTACGAACATTTCCAAATAGTCAGTTTCTACACTAAGCTCTCCATGGCTCTCTGGTGAAAGGCTTACCAGACTGAGACATGACACTGAGAACTCTACTTCATCTCAAAAGAGTTCTGAGTATTAGAAGTGGCACTTTGAAAGAGTATGACCTCTTTTCAGCCCACGTCTTATACTTCATAAATGGAATATCCTTTAAAACATGCACTTCTAGGAGGGTGCTCCAGGGGCCTTCAGTTCCATCTTTTAGAGGGAACAGGTGTGAATAATATGCCAAGAAAAAGTAATCATTCAGGTCTGGAAACTGATAGAGCAACGTGAAGGTTGCCCATTGCCACTAACACCATCCAGCTTTCTAGCATTGTGCACAGCCATCCGCACAGAAATGCGCTGAGTTCTGGTGAAGCTCTGGCCAGACTCCCCAGCTTGCACACATACAGCAGCTGCATACCCCAGAAATCTCAAGGAGTTGAAGTGCTCGGGAATAAATTGGAAAACAGACCCTTGTATTTAAGTTGTTCCCAGTGAGACAATGGTTCAAAATTGTTGGAAGGGTGAGCCATTAACTTTATATTGGAAAAATTAAAAACTAATTGCCTTGATCCTGCAACAAGGTAACAGCTACCTATTTGTTTGGAGTGTGAATAGTGGTTGCTGACAAGTTATTTGGTTACTTATAGAACCAAACTCTGCCTTTGGACTATGCCACTGCCCAAGAATGAGTATGAAGACCTCGTTTTGGGGGAACACTGCAGGGCTTTTGCACAGAGATCCAAAAGATCCTGACTTCCCACAGGCCCAGGAGCCCTGCAGCCATAAGCTGTATCACTGGATATGCTGCAAACCATTGCCCTAGCCACCCAAAATAGCCATGTGATTTGTAAATGCTGTAAGATGCTTGGTGCTCAATTTTATTTTGACAAGCTCCATAAAGCTCTCTGATATTAGCTTTACTAGGAAGAGGGTGTTTCCACATATAAGATTTCTGATTTAGACACATTTAGGAAGTAACTTTATTACACACTTTATTAACTAGTCATTAAAATCTATTGGTTTTAATGGTTTTAATTAAAAGCTACTAGGTTTCTCCTGAAGGAAAACAAGCAATTCCTGAAAACTCAGTGAATTAGATCTCTGTGTATTATAACTGGAAATTCCACACCTTTAATGTCAGAGTGAAATAAGTCTTTTATGGTAACTTTCTACCATGTCACACTTACAGTGCAGAAAATTATATTTCTGAATTAATATAGTCACTGATAGTTCAGGTTATATTACTGAAAACACTAAAATATGTGTTACAGGACTGCAACAAAACAGTAATAAAAAGGAATAATTGTATTATTCTTTAATTATATTTCAATATTTTTATTTAGACATATGATTCACAGTTTCATATTAAGTACACCCCAATACTTAAAACACTTGGAAAATTAAATTTTTTGTAGAAAGAGGGTGGTAGTGTTTTGTTAGAAATGAGCATGGTTATGATTCCCATAATACTTTTTTTTCCTATATTCAAAGTAATTTTTTACTTTCAAATAAACAATCAAAAAAAAAAAAAAAAACCCAAAAGAACCCCAAAACCAGCATAGAGGTAGATTTTTACTTTCTAATAAATCCCAAGTCAGAAAGGTCTTCAGCACCTGAGGTAACCTAAACATTATTGACGTATGCTGTGAGCTTTGACAAGTAAAATGATGAGATCTTAAGTAACAGATACATTCTCTCTGAAGAGTACTTTATATGGTTTGGCTATCTTCCAAAGAAAAATCATGTAGCTTAGTTAACCCATGATACTGACATCTGCCTCTCACAGGAAGCCAAGGGACTCTTGTAAAGGTCACAGTGCGAACTGGCAGGGTAACTGGTTAAGACAAGCCTGTATTGCACACAACAATATATTGAGAAAAAGGAAGAAAAGCAGAGTAATTTCCCTTTCTATTATGTGCACACAGATATGCTGCTTTCAGTGAGCAATGTGAGCAAAAGTAAATGTGAGTCTTAGCAAAAGGTGAGCTCATATTGGCAAAATGAATTTTTGATATAAGCAGTGCTGACTTTTTTTCTAACATAATGTCTGGCAATGAAATGCAAAGTTACATGACATTTACATCATTCAATATTTTAACAAACCATGATTAAAATTTAATGCTTCAGATTTCTCATCAATTAAGAATAAAAGTCAGATAAATCTCATGGAGAGCTAAGTACATAGATGAGGAGTGGACAAAGCAAGAATGGAGACTCCCCGCTCTCTACTCTTCTGATTCTTCCTCAGCTTCTGAGCCTTCACAGATAACTCCCCATGTTCCTTTATTATAGCTTAATTTCTGTGGCAGCACCTGTGTCTTACACTGGTGCAGGTAAGGACAGCTTCAGGTCAGGCACACACAAACAGGGTGCATCACCCACCATCTTATGCATGGCAAGAAACCCAGAGGGAGATGATGAGTTGTAGGGAGGGTTTCATCCTGCCCATACTAAAATGAAATGGATGACCTGCTATGCCCTGTGACTGCAGAACTAGGCATACCCAGTTGCTAAACCTTGCACAGGTAATGAACCTGACAATTCCTTTTGACCAATGACTTTTAGTCAGAGGCACAAAAAAAGTCTTGCATCTCATCATACACAAAATCACCTCAAGGTACTTTTCAAGACAGCAAGAATGATCTAATCTTAGACTTCACATTGGTCTGCAACCAACAAGTAACATTAAGAGGCATAAAGAATGGCAGATATAAAATACTCTGTAGTATTTCTTACTATTTTTGCCTACTCTATCGACAATGAACAAAAAGCTTAAATCCTTAAACCAGTAGAAAGCCCTGTATATTAGTTTTAAAACAATGCACATTGTACATCTTCCATTGACCCAAAGGTAACACCAAATAAAAACACCATGAAAAATTTCAGGAAAAAGGTTTTTATCTCTTAATCTTCAAATATTTTATGAGTTCCTATGCTGTAAGGCAAGGATAAGGTAAACTGCATTTGTGCAAGAAGTCTCTGAAGATGCAAGTGCATTTCTTTCTACTAACACTGAAAAATTCTTATGAATTGTTTATATTACTATAGTAATAAAAAGCAGTGTGACACCTTCTGGAAAGGGAAGAAACAGCCTTGTCCCAGAGGACAGAACTGCCTGGAAATAAATTGTTATAACATACACTAGAATCTCTTTTACAAATAAAGAAGTGATTTGGTACACTGCAATTTTTGGAAGAAGAAGGAAAATGCTGGTTTAGTAAAATCTAAAGTATGAAACACTATAATATTATTTTCATCAATATGGGGCGTTTTTGTATTAACTGCTTCAACTAAGCAAATATTGCTCTGCAGTCACATCCTTTTTCACTATTTTATTTATATGATCTGCTGGAAATGTGAGCCGAGTCTGGTATTTCCGTGTGCCAACTTGTTTGTTTTTATAATTCTGCATTCTATAAGAGAATAAAACAAAGATGTGTTTCTAAGCATTAGTTTGCATGACTCACCAGGCACAGTGCAACTTGTAGTAGTTTGGGATGCTTGACACTCTTAACAGGTGTGGTGGGTGTGGTGGTTCAACCAGTAGGAAAGAAAAAACTATTTTGTCTTGAGGAAATCACAGAACAGTTTAGAAGTTTGGGGTTTTTTAATGCTGAACACCAAAATTTTGCCATTACTTAGGGATAGAAGAACTAAGCAGAATTGAAGTAACAGGACAAAAAGAAACAAAAAAAGGCCCTTTTGAAGATGTCACTGACAGAAGAGTTGGGATATCTACAACCTGCCTAAAACCTGATACAGAGACATAACCAGAATATGATTAGAAGAAATCTACAGCTAGGATTATTTTAAAGACAATACTCAGGAGAACAGCAGCATTTTATCTGCTGTTTGCCTGAGACTGAGCCATTATCTATCAGGACTGCTAGAGTTGCTAAGTCCATGGTAAACTGAGGAAAAGCCAAGACAGCAGTGTCCCACCATCAACTGAATCCTTTTGTTACCAGGAAGTCCTCTAACTTCTTATTTGGAATTTGCTACTATCTAAAAATGTAAGTTGATGAATTTTAAAGCAACTACCATGGATATTTATAAAACACAGTACTTTATTGATTTGAATGGAACTGAAGGCAAAAGATAGACCTGTAATCTGAAATCCATTAAGTTATAAAACTTCACTTATTTGCTCTTGTGATCCGGTTTATTCACTTTAAGTTTTTGGGGGCAGCCTTGATTGAATTATATTGTCAGACACAATCTATGGAAATGAAAGAGAAGAAATGTACACATATATGAACACAAGGATCAACTGTAAGATTTCCAGTAATTCAGAACAGAATATTATTACAGAGAGATGTGAAAAACCATACTGTTTGAGAGAAGCCACAAATCTAACATAATGACATAATGTGCCTTTTAAGGGTGTAATGCTAATGCTGAATGTATGGACTAATGATGTATGTTCTCTGCAACTCTACTATTTACAGAAAAAAGTATAATTCAGTATTTTTCAATAGGGCTAAATTCTCTATGTACAGAAGTGCCCATTGATTATGAATTAATAGGGCAATATTGGTCAGCTATCAAAGGGCAATACAGCTAAATGGAAAGAAAAACTGAAAAGAGAAATTTTAAATCAAGACAATTGTACATCCAGTGATCAAAGAAAATAAGCTAGAGACATACTTTCTATTATTTAATTTGGGCAAATAACTCTTTTTGATAACTAGAAATTAGAATGTTCCTGTTTGGGGATTTAGATTTCTATTTTAATTTGGGCTTCTGGGTTTCCAGACTCTTAGACATAAATTTTCAAAATGTGGAGGTCTCAGCAGTGGAGGAATTAATCTCTAGTTTAAATGCACTTGCCAGAAGAAAATTGGGAAATTCACAGAAAAGAAATAGATCTTCTAGTGTTGTTCAGTCTTCAGCAGGTAGAGAATACTTGTCCAGAGCTTCCTTAATGAAAGGGAGAAAGAACCATTAATAGATTTTCACTCATTCAGGAAGAAATTTTTTGCCTACTGGAATTTTGAGGAAAGAAAATTATTGATAAAAGACCTAAAACAAACAAACAAGTAAAAACAAAAGATTCCTCTCAGTTTTGGAATGTCAGAAGTGTAAGGCAAAATCTTAAAGATTTCTTCAGGCATCTCAGATCTGCAGGGGAAGCCTCTAGATGGCCCAACTGGGAAAAGAGGAATCCTGCACAGAAAAAAATATTTATTCTTGCTGGTGTTTAAGATTATTAAGCTGAAGATGTTCCTTGTCATCTTCAAAAGATAGCTTGCCCCTCAAACACAATCACTTCATAAATTTGCTGTCTCAAAAAAGAGCACTTCCATTTCAGAAAAACAGACTTTTTCCTATAAACTGTAGACACCTAAATAATGTAGATTTCTGAGGAGTGGCATATTATTTCTGAAGTCACATATGAGTCCCCAGTTTCAAAGATCTCCCTACACATCTGCTTAAGCAACCAAGGTATATTAAATACCACCAGTTAGAAAGCTTGTATTTTCAGGAAATTCAATTCCTGTCTCATAGCAGCAAGCAACACACTGTGCCAAATGGTGCAGACTTCAAACAGAAGAGCAGAATATGCATTTTTATCTCTTTATAGAACAGAATAAACATTATTATCCTTTCCTATTTATATTTTCTCCAAGGACTCCCAAATGATTCATTAATATCTGTTATATGATGATTTTTTTTAATGCACTTGCCAAAGAGATCAAACTATAATAAACTACTTTCACCCATCTAACAACATGTCTTAAACAATCATTTCAACATTTCCCTTCACCTTACTTTTGGCACAGTGCACAGTCATGCTCCCTTTAATCTGCACAGAAGTTCATTAATGAGTGTTCTACAATTTTTGTTTTGTTTTCTGTAAAGCACTAACACTTGGAATTTTACAATTCTTATGCAACTAAGGTCAAAATTACCACTCTCTCTTGCTGTGAAGTGGAATTAATTTAACTGAAAACTTCTCTAATCTAGATCTTCTCTTTTCTGAATACAACATCCCTTCACATAAGAATTTGGTAGCTATGCTTGTGTGATAAGGTGTTCCCAAACGAAAATTGTGTTGGAAAGCGAGAGGGAATATTATTATTTTTATGATTTGGAATTCTGGTTTAATTTGGAAGGTCTTCTGACAGGAGAAAAGGATGAGCATGACCTTTTTCTTTTTAGAGTTATTTTTTGTGTAAACTATTCTCCAGTGCAAATTACTACACAAATGTTTTTCTTTCCCTGAAAATGCTAACCAACTTCAATTATCAGAATTTACAAAAGAAAATCAACCAGATAAGCCCAATGTGATAGCAATATTGTTCTGGTTGTCCAGCTTTTTTTTCTTTTTTTTTTTTTCCCTATAGTGTCAGGGAAACTTTTCAAAAGAGTCTAATTTCAGTATGCATCACTTCGTTAAAAGGAACTAAAGGGAAATATTTTAATATGGTAAATCCCATGCTACTACTAGAATCTCTGAGAAGTCTTGCTTGACACAATTCATGCTAGATGAATTATTTGATCATTATGAATAATATCGGAGGTAATGGTATGAAGCTGTCAAGACTTAGAGGAGAAGTAGTACCAGGTGATGAAACAGCTTTGCTTACACAAAAGACTGCTCCCTCTTCACTCCCTCCACAGATCTCTCTCTTTCAAATAACTGCACAGCAAAAATGTAGCACTGATACACTGCACCTGTGTTTGACACAAATAAGAGAAAACAGTTCTGTGCACAAGACTTGGATGTAAGTTCCTAATGCAAATTCAAACTCCAGTTATTGCCAGCTTGCAAGTTAAAATTCAGATAGCAAATATTTCCAGCATCTACAAAGACATACAAAAATGTCTGGTTTGGGTTTCTCATCTTTCTCTGTGCTTTTGCACTCCACCTAATAATCTCCTTCTAATTCAGTTCTTAAGGAGAATATTATTCTCTTAATAAAAACAAGAGCAAAATAATCGCCTCTGGATGAACCCTAGCAGAATACTATCATGAACTCTGTGCCTTCTACTAAAGCAGTGACAACAAATAATCACAACAAATACGTTTTCCTTTTGTATCTCTTGGAATAATTAAACCCTGATGTGCACTACTTTAAAACTTAACAGAGGGATTTAACCTTGGCATCACTTTCATTGAAACAAAAATCCAGTTATAGTCAACATATATTCCACATATATGTCTATGTACGTATATATATATGTATATAAATAGAAATAGGTATGCATATATGTATACATGTTCATACACATATAGATACATATGTACATAGAATATATTTATACATCCATATGTAGATATATTTATGCATCTAGATATATTAATATCTATACATAAATATTCTACAAATATTAATCTTTAAGGACAATAATGTCATCTTTCAAATGTATGAGAAATTCAAAAGGTAAGCACCTGCTGTTTTAATTTATCCCAGTGTCTTGTGACTCATGTGCACATTTGTAATCAGATCAGCTTACTTTACAACCAGAGATAAATTACAAACTCAACTACAAGGCTTCAGAACTGACATCTAAACATGTCAAAAAGTCTTGGAGAAATCACTCTCCATGTAAGCATTACAGGTGCTGTATGCTTCTAAATATAATTTACAATATATAGTACAATAGATGTTCAGCCAGCTGTTTTTACAAAGAAGAGACAAAGACTTTATTACTAATTACCATTTCTAATGGCATAAAACACTGCAGCAGGTGTCATGTTTTTATACCACTCTACTAGATGACTGTGTGATCTATGGTTTGGTCCCAGACTTTGAACATAAAGCCAACTATACATTCCCCTTTCCTATTCAGGACAAACAGCATGATTAGGTTTTGTCTTGCTTTTTCAGGGTGGAACTTTGCTATATGTGTACTTTCATTTCACAGTTGCTGCACATTGACCCTAATCTGGAACCCTCATCCACCAAAAGGGCTCCTGTCACTGTACTCAGGAAAAAGTGTTGCAGTTCATCAGCAGATTGACAGTAACTTTAGGACAGAGTCAGGTTTAATTTTCACACTCATGCAAACCCAGGTAGAAACATTCATAACTTACTGCAGTAAACTGTAGAGGTTACAGCAAAAAAAGGCAAACATCTGGAGGAAATAAAATTTACTCAGAGGTGACATGAATGTTATGAACCTTTGCTCAGATTTAATCTCCTATACCTATATTATGTGTTGGTCTTTTTGCTAGGAATTTCATGGTACAAACTTGTTCACTCTGCCACAACATGCCTGTGCCCGTTCATAAATGTTGCTGGTATAGCAGCAAAAATAGCCATATTAAAAGATCCCATTCTGAGCAGTAAGTTCTTTTCTTCCAGAATGAGAAATAAATCATTGGGTTTTAAAAACATCTTTTGTCTTTTCTTTTGCAGTTGATTCCCAAAACATATTTTATTACAGTCTTGAAATCCAGAATTTATAGTTCAGTGCAGGTTAGCAGACCAGAAAGTAGAAATCATTCTTGATTTTCTAGCCAAGATTTCAGAACGAATACTTTAATTTCAACAGTTTCTTAGACATAAATTAAATAATTTGGGATGCCCCAAGACAAACTCGTCATTGTATTCAAAAAGTGTTCACAGATACTTTGTTGCAACATTCAGCCAGGTTCTAATCTTACCTTCACTATCTAGGCTGCAACATGAATTGGAAAATTAACTGAATTTTTACTCAAAATAGACACAGCTACTGAGAAAAGCTGCTAGAACTAAAGAGTTATATATACTTCTTATATATATAAGAATATATATTATATATATATTATAATACCCAGAAACATCTAAAAATATCTTCATATTTATCCGAAAAACCTCAGTTCTTTAACATTCACTAATTACAGTTGAAAGGGCTTTCCAGAAAGAGCTAACAAGATATCATTGCAGTTTTACCCACAGAAAAAGTGGATAGGGCAGCAGAAAGAGGAGGGCAGCAATCAGAATCTTCATATGCAAGAAAACTGATTTTTTCTTTGGCTGTATCTTTTATCACTTTTTAACTTATGAATTACTTAATAACATCATATGCACATCATATACATGTTCTTTCTATCCAGTCTGAAAAGAGAAAAAAGAAATATGCTTTGCCTCTCATTTTCTCACCATACTCTCACTAACCATCTGACAATGTACACTGAAAGAGTGCTAATATAGAAAGTATGCAGTGGCTCCATGCTTACATTGAACATGTTTAAATTTAATTTCTTTCCCTGTATAGAAAAGAGGTGATATTTTTCAGTTATAGCTCATGAGGGTTCTCACTAGTGTATATATACACACACACTAGTGAGAGCCCAGTGTGTTATAATAATTTTTACTGATTGTTTCCAAGTTGTTTAGCCTAAGAATTTGTAGGAGTATACAAATATACGGCATTTTGTCCTGCTTTTCAACTGTAGAAGTAGATGGCATTTTATTATGCACAGATGTTGTGCTTATGGTCTTTCTATGTTGGAGGCTGTCTGAAAAGTCAAATGCTTTTTGTCTTCCAGAAATTCTGCAGTATTATTGTTTTAAGACATTGTTTTATTTGGGTTCTGCAAAGGCTAAAACCAACAGTTTTGAGGAATACACAAAATAAAAAAAATTAAATAATTGGTCAAACATTTTATGTGATTGAAAGAGATGGGACTAATGTATTTTAATTCAATGTTGTTGCTTGGAGATAGGTTTTAATTACAATAGTGTTCCAGCATATATTCCTGTATCCCTTCAGTTTCTATAATCATAAAATGTAATTATCAGCTTATAAGAATTAAATTCTGGTCAATAGTTTTGACATTGTTGGTTTCACTGTTCAGCCCTACAGCCTCACTTGTCAGTTGTCAGGCACTCAAGACACTTTATAGATTACAGACAGCACGTGGCTGCTTCACCATTCTGAGGAGGATTATGCCTCCTCAGAATCAACCAGTTCGAAGATAAGGTGACCAAGGAAAAAACTCTCTAACCAAGACTTTAAAAAAGCTTTTTAATTTTTTTTTCTGGTCTATTCTGTTCTAATTCTGCATAACACTGTCCCTGGATATTTTGTAAATGGATGTACTTGCGGGCCTTCCTCTGCCAAGAAATTGTTAAAGATGCCTCAAAAGCATGAATGTAAGTGCTGCTCCTTTGCCTCTCCTTTGCTGTGATATTGCATTGCTAAGCATGATCACTAGCTTTGTCTAAAATGGACAAGTCACATTTAAGAAAGCAGAGGTATAAATGGCAACATAAGGAAAAAAGAACAGAGTAGCTCTTCTAATTACCCCAAAAGGATCAGGAAAGAAACGTCTTCAGAAACACTTTCAAGGTAAAGGGAATTCTGTGCATTTCAGGGCCTCTGCAACATTCCCCCTTTGTCATGTGCAACAATAAGCCTGTCCAACAGAAGGAATCACAATGACAAGTAAATTGGCAAAAAATGCTGAAATAGAAAAATTCAATACAAGAGTTAACGTATGTAAAGATAAGACAGAGGAGGAAACAAGTTTGTACATGACGTCATTTGTCTTCTACTGTTTGTTGCTTTTTTTTCCTTTCCTTTTACTTGCAGCTGTGTCTGTTTTCCTATTTTTACTCAAGCTTTTCAGTCAATCATAGCAGAGTCTCAAACAGATGTGCAGAGCAATAATATGATAGTAAAATTTTACAAGCATGATTCATTTCTAGTTTGCAATTTTTAGATGAAGAAATGTCTTGTGTATTTACAGAAAATATGGCACACATCTTGTCAAGTATAAAAATGCATTTTGTTTTGCTTGGAGAAGGATTATGCATAGATTTCACAATTTGCCCATCTCAGTTCACAACAGCTATAGTATTTAAGGTCATTCATATGGAATATCTTTTAATGAGACTATGAGATAAAAAAAGATATTATCAAGTCAAAATCTGCTGTTGATTATTCCTCTTGAACAGTATTTTCTCCTGATACTTATTTGGAAGAGAAATTGAAAGTAAAATTGATATACACCCTTAACAATAGAAGCACTTAGAGCTGGCTGAAGAGCAGAAATCTCATTTGTGAGTAAAAGGGCTGAGTTACATTTCCTGACTGCTGTGATCATGCCCTGAATGATTTCAAGGACTGGACATGTACATACAATACACTGGTGAAAATCTTCATGGACCTCAAAGACTTGCACCACTTGGAAAACAGAAGGGCTGTTCTAGGTGAGGTCAAGGTAAGGCTATCCCAGTACCCTTAATTTAACCACAAGAAGCAGTAAACATGTATCTGGGGAAACAAAAATGAAAAAAACCCCATATTATGCTTTTGTCTACTACTTTTTGAACTCCAACTATTATTGGGTCAGATATTTTGTGAATTGTTTGTTTCTTCTACACATCTCAAGTTCCTGAAGAATTCAAGGATCTTTTCTTATCTCTACTTGAACTTTCACTGCTCAGCTATGAAGGTAAAAGGACCCCATTCTTTTTTTTTCTTAGAACCTGTTTCTTACTGGCTTTGTTCAATGCTTTTTCAGTAGAAGATGCCACAACCAAATGTGATTATTTTTCTCTAATGTTACAATTATTAATTAAATAATAAGAAACAGAAGGAATGCTTTGTTATCCAGGTAGATAATCAAAACCACAAATAAACAGGGGAATATTGCACTAAAGAGATCTAAGTGTATCAAAATAATGTACTTAATCTCTTGTAGATGGCTTTAAATAATTAGCATTTGTGAAGAAGAATATATCTGCTTCATACATGGTGGAAGAAAGTGGCTACACTGTGATAAACATCTCTGATGAATATTTTAAATGGTTCAGATCAGCAACAAAATTATGATGAACCCTCACATGAACCTCATGCCAGCCTCAATATTGAGATCAGTTACAAAAGTAAAAGAAACAGAAGGAGATTTAATCACATCCCCTCTTGTTCCTCAGTCTTGAATTTCTGTTTTATTGTTGCATGAGCCTATCAACAGTTGTTGGCAATTAAATAAGTCCTTTATAAAAATCTAGAATTTAAAAAATGCCAAGCTTCAAATGAAGACTAAATAACAAGAAAATACAACCAGTTAAAAATTATGATGGTGTTTAATCACAGTTATTTTTTTCAAAATAAAAATAATTTTAAGCAAATAATTTTTCAGGAAGACTTAAACTAACCAGACCACACAGATATTTCTGAGGAGTTTCAACAAAGTCTCATAACACCAAAATCAGAATTGGAATTTACAAATATTTAAAAAAAAATATATATATATTTCTTGTGTTTTATTGGGAAAAAATTGTAATACATTGCACATAGGAAGACTTAATAATTACTGTAGTACACAGATAAGAAAAGAAAAACAATCCATCATTTGATGTCAGAGTGGATGTGTAGATCTCTAGATGGAGTGTTCTCTGAAAATACAAAAGCAATATAATTCTAGAAGTCATGTGATAGCACAATGAGCATGTCAGTAAGGACAATAAACTGTCTTACCTGTTTTGGAGAATATTAATATCTTGTATTCATATTTTTAAAAATAATGAAAATATTACTTTAGTCAGTAATTAATGAGGAAGAGTTTGCATCTATGAATGTGAAAATAATACAGTAAATGATCAGTAGAAATTTGAATGATAATATAACTCCCAAATTATGTTATGAAAAAATACCTGCTCATTGATATTTGAATAGCTGATCACAATGTGAATAAATAAATGGAAAACAGTTAATTAAATGTATTTTTTGAGAATTGATGTGTTTGACTAATCCTTTGTCATCTCACAGATTGTTCCAATGTTTCTCTCTTCAAGAAATAATGGTGTATAATTTTGGTGTCATTTGAGGAGGAAGAAGTGACTCTTCCTAAAAACTGAGCAGGATGATCCCTTGATCTCTAGTTACCTCCTCATTTTCATCTTGCATTGCCAGCAAAATGCCAGCTGCAAAACCTATTTTGCATCTAGTTGTGATTTCAGAATTAAATGCAATGCAATTAGTTCCTTTTATATGTTTGGTAATCTTGTTAAGACAACTCATTAGGTATCTTGGCAATTGGAAATTACTAGGTTTCAGAACATGTGCATTTCCCCAGTGAATACCAATTATTCCTAAATGAGGCAATTGTTCTTTAAGGGAAAGGGAAAAGTGAGTCCCAAAAAGTTTTCTGAGTTTCATATTGCTCTGACTTTAAAAAAAAATTAATCTAGATTTTAGTGCTTTTGTAATAAAATTCTGGGTATGTATAAATATTGTAAACCTGCATTCCTAATTTTTTTATCTAATCAGATGTCAGAAGTGTGGAAAACATGGTATAAATTGTTCATGTGAAACATATTTTTATAATTGAAATATGCAATAACTGATTTAGATAAGTAATGTAGGTATGATTTTTAAAATCCTACTTTTTTAAAACAGGAATATACTATTATACTCATTAATTAATAAGTTATGCAATTTCAGGAAAGCTGCAAAAAATGAGACTATATATATTTTAACATTCAACTTACTAAGTTCCAAAGTCTTAGGCAACATCAATACCTTGTCCCCACACATTTAATTTCCAAACACTTTCTCACAGCCAGAAGCCAGAAAAAAACTGAAATTCTGTCAACTGCTCCAAATATTCAAGGACTATGCTGAATACTGTATTCTGCATATACATTTGTCCAGGCCTCTTTCCTCACTAAGAAAAGAAACGATGAAAAGATTTTAGCGGAATTAGAGTATTCAGTAAATATGACAAGAAAAGCAGGAAATGGGAGACTTTAAATAATATTTTAAATTTCAGGGTTAATAGGAAACCAACAAAATTTACCAAAAAACACATTAAGCTGTAATTTTTTAATTTTAAAATATTTTATTTTGCTATTTTTAAGCATCCTTTAATGAAATAATGAAATTAAATGGGAAGGACAGTGATCAAGGAACAAGGGACTTCTCAGGAATATAAAATTAAGTCACTCCAGATACCATATATCAATTTTCCTTTCAAAAGAAAATATTGCTGATTCCATAAAGCCTGTGTCATGATCATTCATGAAGGGAACTCAATCTGAAAGCCATCATTACAGAAAATAGAAAGATATTTTAAGAATGTTACTTTTAGAAATGTGAAAAATTTTGTGGATACCTGTGTGAACCATGACAAATAATCTTTCAAAATTACTACATTGTAAGACCAAGGGGAAAAAACCCAATAATCATAAGGGTGGTTACTAGGAAGATGTGAAGACAAAAATGCTTTAATACTTAAGACTGATGTAAAGAGAACATATGTCATAATCCTTGAAACAGGAAGGTTTGTTAAGAGATGCAGAGGGTTTCAATCGCATAAAGCAAGCCAGCAGGAAAAAAAATTACAGTTTTGGGGAAACACAGTATGTTGTGGTGTGTTTTATGTTCAGAATGGTTTTTTCCCCTTTCTCTCCTCCCTACAGCACTGGTTTAATAATCCCCATTGTCAATCTTCCCTGACCTTGCCCCTTAGTCCAGAAGCTTCCATGTCAATCCCCCATAGACCTCCTACTCCCTTTATCAATCCCCTTAAATCCTATCCCCTTCTTCTAGAAAGTTCAGAGTTCCTCAGTAGATGACTGGTTTGCAGACTTTGTACCCTCCCCTATAACTCCCTCATTGGTTACTGGGATGTCATTTTACCTGTACCTCCCCTGTTTCCTTCCCATTGGCCAGAGATTTCTCCCCTCCCCTGAGACTGTCCCCTTTTAAAAGTTCATGCACACCCCATTTCAGGGTCTTTGAATGCTGTTCCCCCTGGGGTATAAAACTCTCTTGGATTTAACACTCTGAAGACCCTCTCCTCATTCTTTGCCTCCACTCCCTGCACTTCTGCCTCCCCTGGAGGAGCTTTAGCCACTTCCTGCATCGTGCTGCTTCTGGGGAGTGTATCCAGCCTGAAGTGGTAGCTGTGGAGAGCTGAGGGATTTCAAAAAGGAGCAGTGTCAACACTGCTGTTCTGTTTTCCCACTTTTGACCCGCTACACCTTTTACTTCCCAAGCCTTATCTCATTTGGCTTTATTTGCTCCTCCTCAGTTTATATAAAGACCTTGAAGACTGAGATTACTGCCACAGCCACATGGTATCAATACAACGATCAGTATCCAAATCTGAGGCATCTACAACCTCTCTGGGCAACCTGTTCCTGTTCCACCCTCATCATAAAAAATTCTGTCTAATAACTAGTCTGAATCTGTCCTCTTTTGGCTTAACACCATAACCCCTTGTCTAGTCACTAGAAATCTCCATCTGTTTAGAGCAGATGAACCCCAAATCAGTCATGCTCTGTCCCCACTGCTACTGTAGTCACAGGGAAAAGCCAGAAAGATAAGAACCTGGAAGACTGGAATACAACTCCCTGCCACATCACAGGCCTTGAGCTGTAGCTTCAAAATAGGGATTGGAGACATCAAGTTTGAAGATGGCACCAAATTGAGAAGAGCCTTGATGAGGACTTGAGGACAGAGCTACCAGCCAGATGGACCCACACAGGCTGGAGGACTGGGCTGGCAGGGGCTTGCTGAAAGTAGATGAGGAGAAATGCCAAGCGCCCAGGACAGGCAAAGCCCTTGGGACAATACAGGCTGGGGGCTGCCTGGCTGAAGGCAGCTCAGCTGAAGTGGCCTGGCAGGTCAGGCAGAGAGTGAGCTGCTTTTTCGCCCATGGGGAGCCCCTCCAGGGAAATAGGCCAGCAGTGTTCCATGTTGTATAGACAGATGTGCAGCCAGCAGCTTCAGAGGAGTGATCATCCCTTCCTACTCAACATTCAGCAGACATAGCCTGGAGAAGGGATGGTTTAGGATGAACTGCACAATTTTTTTACATGCTAAACTTTAATTAAGCACTTGGCTGAAATAATGAATAGACTAAATCTGATTTAACATAAAAAGCCCAGTATCTATTTTTCATTTGTCTTCCAATCAAGAATTAATAGGCTAGGTTTGGGACCACAAAAAGGAATTTTAATTTTGAAAGTTCTCTTTAAGTGGTGAGGATCAAATTGATTCTTGAAAAGAGCAATTTACCCCAGAACCCAAATATCTCACGGTATTGGGGTTTTTCTCTGTGGCTTTAGTAGTCTGCTCTTCAACTAGAAGGGGAATCATAATCTGCTTTGCTTACCAGCTACTCAGTAAGTCTTATGTGCTCAAAATTGAGTTTGAAGAAAGACCAGTGTGACTCCTCCAGAAGATGAATACACCAATGTATTGATAGACTTGCAAGGAATTGAATATAAAATACAAAAAATAAATTTCTCCTGTTTTACCTGAGGCTCCAGGTCCTTGTTTTGCACTTACTTTCTCTTTCCCTGCAACTCCAGCTGAATTACCATTTGGCCGTGGATAACCAAGCTCAAGCATCTTAAAATTTTGTCTCTATGAATAACAACTAGACATGTAACTTCTTTTTCTCTCATATGAGTTCAGTCTCTCCTGTTGAATTCATTATGGCTAAAGCAGCACTGTTCTTGCTTTGGTGACAGAAGTAGGGAGTCTAATGCTTTTTTGTTGTTGCAGAACAGGAAGTAGTAGTCACGAAACTTTTTAAAATCAAAAGTGATCAGAAATGATGCATAAGCACACACCACTGAGAACACCACAATCTTGTACAAATTTACATAGCAAAAGTTTTACATGGGAGCTCTGTTCTTCCTTTCTTCCCTTCTGCTACACAGCTGGCATCCTATTTTCCTTTCACAGAGCTTTTGAGAATCACTACCACTCTGTAACCATTGCAAGGTAATTTTCACAAACATCTGTGAAAGAAACAAAACCTTTGAATCTGGTCAATATGACAACTCCTAAGAAAAAAGCTTTAGGAGTCCAAAACTGGAATTCTGAAGTTACTTGGAATTTGGGTTAAACATAAATTGTGGAGTGTTAATCCTTTATCAAAGGTTATACTGCCACTTTCACACACACGATGGATTTTTATATTTAAGCAAATGCAATAGCAAAGACATTTTTCATTTGCATATAAAGGAAGTTTGGTCATGTAATGCTACTTCCCATAAATGCTTAAATGAAAAACCATACATTCATCTGGCCAGGCACTATTATCCCAGTGTCATGCAGTTTCACAGCTTTAAATAAATGTTGGTATGAGGTATGTGTCAGCAAATCTCAGTAGATCACTGGTGTGTCATAGATGTATGATAGAAATGATTAAATGTGGCTTCAAAGCCCACATTGTTTTGATTTTTTTCAAATTTCTTTCTTCCATAAAGGCTTTTCTTGTCTTCATTAAATGGTGCTAACCTCTATTACTACAGTTTAGCTGGTGAAATACAGTGGCTACAGTGCATTGGTCTAAAAGAAAAGTGATGGTATCCATTCTTATGTGGGTGGCAAAACACTTTAATCCATAAAAATAGCAATATAATAGAAAATGTTTCACAAAATATATACTATTAAAGATTTTGGTTTTGAATAAAAATGGTCTAAATTAAAAGAAAATCGGTGGAGCTTTAAATCATTATGAATGGAATAAGGACGTACCATTCTGGACAGGATTTTTCAATTTTTACTCTCAAAGGTTCTGAAAAAAAAGGCTTGAATAGTTTTGAACAAAGTGAAACCTTTCTATTCATTGTTGAACTGACGAAATTTTGCTTGGTCTCAAGCTGCATAGATCAGTAGGATGCACAGCCTATGCCCACTGTGTTTGAAGACAGTTCTCCATGTGCCAAAACATGCTCCACATGTTTGATCATTTGAAAATGGCAAAGTAAAAAAAAAAAGGAGGAAGAAGATGGATGTGTCTCTCACAGATCTCCTCTAGAAAGAACCACTCCTTTGTGGTACAGACATATCCAAAAATTTTTTGTGAGTGTGGGGTGGAGGTGTCAAGCTCTGGCTGTGCTGTTGAAGGTACAAATTAATTTATGGTCCATCACTTTGTATTGTCTGCTGTACTGACTGCTTTTATTCTCAAGTGTGCTTCCTTCTGCCAGAGCCAGATTAACAGTAATAAAAGCTTAACACACACCTCCCAATAATGTGTTCATAAAGCCTCTAATTAAGTCATTCCTCCTCTGCCATTTCCACTAGTCTACAACTTTCTGTTTCAATATCATAAGCTTTGGTTTTTTACTACACTTTTTTGCAACCATGTGTAATGATGTCAAAAAAAAATTATCATTAATGTGTTTTATCTCTTTCCAGTATCTTTTGTGAGGCTGGATCTGAGAAAAGCCTTGAAATATTCTTGTGCCAGTCTAATTGCCCTGACAGCCTCTTGCACCACCAACTGGTTAAATCATCTCATGATGCCTCTGGATGCAAATATAACATCTGACAAAATTAGTCACAAGTCTTAAATTTACAGATAATTTTGCAAAAATGGCAGAAGGTATGTTGAATGCAACTTTATCCACTATGCATCACTGAACTTTATGCAGTGACTTTTTTTAACCCAGGCAGAAATTGTGTGCTCTACCAGCAGTGGAACCATCCACTCAGTGTAGAATCAGATTAAATTAAATGAGTATGATGCTTATAAACTTTGTTCAGTCTAACTGCACTTTAAATGAGTTGTCTAAAATTTGTCTCTATACCTGGGAATATACATTCCTGTTATTAAATGTGCTCAGTAAGCTAAGCAAGTTCTTTTATAATTAATATGCCTTTAGTTGCATTGATTTTTATAGCTTTTTTTTTAACTCCTTATCAGTATTGAGCAGATGGGACATAACTATGAAAAATTGTATTTTAAATGTGATTACTATACTTGAATTATATTTGAAAAATTTTGTTCAGTGAAGCATTTACAAATACAATTTTACTTCCAGATGGAGCTTCAAAGTTAAGGTATTTTTCTGTTTAGCACAATGATATTTAAATAATGTTTCTAACACATAAGAGAAAACAGAAAAGAAAAAATATATAAAATAAAATATATAGTGTTTTAGAAAAAGCTCTGCTTAAGATGTCATTTTGCAATAAAGTGTTTGATTGATTCTCTATTTAGTATTTAGCAAATCCTTTTCTAAAACCACCCTTAACAATATTGTACAAAGAATGATTTTTGATTGAAATTTGGGATTACAACACAGCAGCACAGTTTGTCCATTGCTATTTGTATACTTAAGGCTTAATCTTTTCATATTAAATGTCCTTCTGTACTCTTTGATATTTAGTCTGGGGAGGGGAGATTCTGATTTTCTGCATAACCTACTTTTGTGAAAAAAACATGTATAAGTAGGAAGTGAATCAATAAGAATTGGACCAGAGGTTACAGATGGAAACCTCTAGACAATAAACACAGGAGATGGCTGCATAAGTGGGATTGACGTGCTACATTGCAACCAACTTCCAGTTACTTGTCCTTTAGGAATCTATTCTGTTTATTCATAAATCTCTAGGGAAAATTGTTCTTCTCTGAAGATGAAATCAAGCCCTTCAATACAAATGTAAATAGCAAAAAGAGATTACTGGGACACCTGTGATATGTTTTAGAGCACAAACCATACGTTCCCCCATCTTAAATCTCAAGTTCACCTACTACATTGTTAAAATACAAGCTGGTTTGTATTCCCTAGAATTCACCTCTTGTGGTTGCTGAAGCAAGTGTCTGTACATGGATTTAGTGTTCTTGCCTTTTGAGGAACAAGCACTGGCATATATTTAGTTTCTCTCTCCTTTAATCTCTTTTGCTGTTTCTTGAAATGTAAAGCTAAGCTCTAAAGGGCCCATTCATCATTGTCTCACAGTGCTGCAGCTGATCACACCTGTGTCTCACAGATATGAACTGTGACCAAATCAAAATAACACTGTTTCACACACTGCGTCCGTGTAAGTGGGCAAAAATGGGAAAGATTAATTGTGCCTTGGTAGGATGACAATTTTATAATAATACAGAATATTAAAAGAGGGGAAAAGGAAAATGGGAAAAGAAATGAAAAGGAAAAGAAGGGGAATAAGAGAAAAGGGAAGGCGGAAGAAAGAGAAAGAAAAGGAAAGGGGG
>VWYE01016921.1:0-21036 GCA_013398995.1 Alaudala cheleensis
TTTTTTATAGGAACAAACCATAGAACTGGCTAGCAAAAAGTTTTAGCACATAGGCTTAAAATTCACTTTCTAAAAGAAGTGAGACCAAATAACACCTTGTTTTCAGCTAAATCACAGGATAAGAGGCAAGGAAAAGTTTCTGTAACAAAACCCACCAGATTCCTCCTGGCAGTGTGTTACAGCAGAGAGGAAAATGTCTTGGAGTTTCTTGAAGTGTGTGGACAATAACTTCATGACACAGCTGGTGCAGAAGCCCACTAAGCACAATTCCCCTCTGGACTGACTGTTTGTGATCATAGAAGAACTGATGGATGATATGAATGGTTGGAAGCCATCTTGGGCACAGCAGTCATGAAATTATGGTTTTTGATTCTTGTAACAGCAAGCAGGGACGTCAGCAGAACTGTCACCTTGGACTTCCAGAGGGTGGACCTTGGGCAAACTGGTTGAGAGAGTCCCTTGGGAAGCAGTCCTGAAAGGGAAAGGAGAACAGAAAGGCTGAATGTGCCCTAAGAAGGAAAACTTAGTCATAGGGACAGGCCATCCCCTGTGCCTGAAGACAAGCCAGTGGAGAAGACGACCAGCCAGGCTAAACTGACCTAAGGTTGGAACAGTCTATTAGAGGTTGATATGAAGATTATTTTTGAAGTTATCTCTACCATGGTACAATATAATTCAAATATACAATCTGAAAATTTTTTCTCATGCAGTCTTCAAAAACAAAAATGACAATGAGTCTTGGAGAAACTGGTGAATAGTGAAAACACACATTCAAGGTGCATCCTAAAAGCCTCAAATATTGGGATATTCTGAATACTCCTTGAGAAAGTCAACCATGGCCTTCTTTTAGTATTCTACAATAACTTTTGCCTTGTTGAGAGATGACTGCTCACTTTTGGGTTTATATCTGATAACTTGAAGTCCAAGACGTGTTAAACAATCCATTTTAACTGTCTTTAATAACATATTCCAAGTAACCAGTATCACAATAGGTATCTATTTTTGCCATGTACACAGTGTGGCTGAGATGGCTTGCTCAGTTTCATAAGTTTTAAAAAAACATTTTAAAAGCAAAATTTAATTAAAAAATAATTGCATCAGACAGACATAACAAAAATATTTATTTCAGCAAATAATCATCATGGAGTTATGGAACAGTTTGGGTGAGAAGGGACCCTAAAGATCACTTAGTTCCAATCCCCTACTGGGGGCACAGGAAACTTCTATTACACCACATTGTTCAGTGCCCNAAATATACAATCTGAAAATTTTTTCTCATGCAGTCTTCAAAAACAAAAATGACAATGAGTCTTGGAGAAACTGGTGAATAGTGAAAACACACATTCAAGGTGCATCCTAAAAGCCTCAAATATTGGGATATTCTGAATACTCCTTGAGAAAGTCAACCATGGCCTTCTTTTAGTATTCTACAATAACTTTTGCCTTGTTGAGAGATGAGTGCCCACTTTTGGGTTTATATCTGAGAACTTGAAGCCCAAGACGTGTTAAACAATCCATTTTTAACTGTCTTTAATAAGATATTCCAAGTAACCCATACCACAATGGGTATATATTTTTGCCATGTACACAGTGTGGCTGAGATGGCTTGCTCAGTTTCATAAGTTTTAAAAACCATTTTAAAAGCAAAATTTAATTAAAAAATAATTGCATCAGACAGACATAACAAAAATATTTCTTTCAGCAAATAATCATCATGGAGTTATGGAACAGTTTGGGTGAGAAGGGACCCTAAAGATCACTTAGTTCCAATCCCCTACTGGGGGCACAGGAAACTTCTATTACACCACATTGTTCAGTGCCCCATTCATGCTGGCCTTGAACACTTCCAGGGATGGGGCATCTGCCAGGTTTCCCTTTCGGGGTTCTATTTAGGCTAGTTCCTGAACTCCAATGGTTTTGCCTGGAGAAGGATGAAGGTAAAAGACAGGAGGTGCCCCTTTTTTCTTCTCGGGAGCAGGGTCCCTGTTTATTTGATCCAGGAGAAGCAAAAAGAGGACTAGAGCCCCCAGAGCATCGCCCTTTGAGCCCTAGGTGAAGGGGAGGGGAAAGGGGAGGAGAAAGGGGTGTGGGGGAAGGAACTGACCAAAATGCAATAAACTAGAAGGGTTTTTCAGGAGATACCATGTGCACTGCAACAGGCATCCACAACTTTTCTGGGCAACGTGTTTTGGTGCTTCATCATCCTCACAGAAGAGAATTCCTGATATATCATCTAAATCTGCCCTTTTTTGTTTGAAGCTATTCCCCTTTGCTCTTATAAAAAGCCCCTCTCCCAATCTCTGCAACCCCCTTTATGTACTGGAAAACTCCTCTAACATCTTCTGGAGCCTTCTCTCCTTCAGACTGAACGACTCCATTTCTATCAGCCCGTGTTTGTAGAAGCAGTGCTCCAGCCCTCTCATGATCTTTGTGGTTCTCATCTGGACTCACTTCAAGCGACAATAGGTCTGTGTCCTGCCTATGCTGAGACCCCCAGAGATGGAAGAAGCACTCCAGGTGAGGTCTCACAAGGACAGCAAAGGAAAGCAGAATCACCCCCGGAACCTGTTGGTCTTACTGCTTTTGATGCAGCCCAAGATACAGCCAGCTTTCGGGGCTGCAAGTATCCTCTGCTAAACTCCATGCAAAGGTAAAAAAAAAAAGCCTCCTGACTTGTTTGTTTGTTTTTAATGAAAATATATGGGTTTTGCAAGATGTCCTAAAGATGCAGAAATTGAGCAGGCTAACGACTAAGAAAAAGCAACTCTGAAAAGGAGATGATATGAAACAAGCAATATACCAAAAATGGTTATAATTTTAATTCTGTATCTCATGAAAGAGTAATTTCTTTTTAAAAATCATGTTCAATTATTGAGGAAGAGATTTCAAAAGGGTCAAGGAACAGACACCCATTTTCTGTTGAAATTCAACAGGTTGGCTAACTCATTTTCATGAATTCAAAAATCTACACTTCTGGGAGAATTGGGTCAAAACCAATTAACTTGTAAAAACTCTGTAGAAACTGAGTTAAATAAGTGTGGATGAAAGATCACAAGTATAATCCCCTTAATAAATTACAGTAGCTAATAACTAACCTTTCTGAATTGGAAGAGAGATATTTTCTAAAAAGCATTGGAATCCATCCTACATAGATCATTAATCCAGAAATAAGGTAGGCAAACATGACTGCAGCAAGATCTGCATGATAAAGTAATTTTCATTTCAGTTCTGTAAATGAAGGGAAGAATAGAAGGAAAAGGAAAATAAGAGGGAAGAACACTTGACCAGTACCTCTACACCATTTCCCAAACACTAGATAGAAATTTAACCGGTTATCTACATTTCATTTTTAAGCAGATTTACACACCCTGATCCAGATGTGAGGCCAAAGCATTAATACCCTTAACATATTTTCCCTTCTGCTACCCGTTAGACAACTCTCAAAGAGCTCTGATGACCAGCTTTAACTACATCAACCCATACTAGATGATGGGTGAGAATGTCAACACCACCAAATAAACCTGATGAAAGAGAGAGGCAGTCAGTGTGCAGGACCTCATCTTTGGAAGTGTAATGAAGATGACTGAGAACGCAGTGAAAGAGGAAGAAAGACAAGAAGGATTGTTATGGGTGGCCATGCAGGATGTTCCTGAGTGAAGAAAACCAGCCCCCAATTCACATGTCATGCAAACATCTGTCTTCTAATATTAATGAGAGCAAAACCAAACTTCTGACTAGCGCTTTATGCAAAAAAAATAAATAAATAAAAACAATTTCCACTGTAATAGGCATTTCTGAATTATCTTGATTGTCAGTTGTTATCTACATGAAAAATAAAAGGATATTTTTCCATTGGCCTAAACTTCTGTCATCTGAGGAGTCATCTGCCATGAATTGTAACAATTACTGATGTCAAAGGAGCAAAATTCAAATGATCACTTAATATTTTTTGACATGAAAGAAAACATAATTGAATTCTAAACAAGTAATGTCACATTCTGTGAAATGATTGCTGCCTGGATGACAGCAATAACCCCCAAAGAGTTGCTGCATTTCACACAGAAAAAAAGAGCTTGCAAATCAATTAAATGTATTTTTGTCTAAATATTGCATTAAAAGAACACAAAACAACAATTTAACAAAACTCTCTCTTCTTTTCTTTTCTTTTCTTTTCTTTTCTTTTCTTTTCTTTTCTTTTCTTTTCTTTTCTTTTCTTTTCTTTTCTTTTCTTTTCTTTTCTTTTCTTTTCTTTTCTTTTCTTTTCTTTTCTTTTCTTTTCTTTTCTTTTCTTTTCTTTTCTTTTCTTTTTCTTTCCAAAAATTCCAGAAAACCCCACCAAAATAATTAAAATTAAGGACTGAAAAACAGGCAATTAAATATTTGTACTTATTGCCAATTTCCTCTCCACTCTTTCCATATCTTTCCTTGATATTGTTTTTGTTATCATGGACAAGAAGGGATTATTCAGGATTAATGTGATGAAATCATTTAAAGGGTTATGCTTACATTTTTAGACAGATTCTGTTATAATGGCTTGCATGACAGGTTATCTTAAAGCCAGAAGTTTTTGTATCATCATCATGACTTTTTGACACTGTAGTTCTGTATCAGGATTTCAGCTCAATATGTCTTAGTTATGGCTTCAATTACAATTAATTTGTCCTCACTATGCTTAGAACAAAACTGTCAGAGACAGTTCACTAAGACTAAATTCACTTAAGAATTTTACTTGATCTGAAAACTACTACCTATGGAAAAAAAAGGATTTTTAACTAAAGATCATACATTTAAATGAATCAACTTTCTCAAGACATAAAAATATTATGGCTGCTACCCTGGAAGAAATCTGGAAAACACATCAATTCACATGCACTCAAATCAGTTGTAGGAATAAAGAAGTCAAATGCTAATATATGTTTCACACCCTGTATCTTCTGAGATGTCCAATCCAAAAGATCATTTGCAGAGCATTATTGCTGAATATGGATTCATGCTGCATTGCATAAGGAGGAAATGTATCTTTTATATGGTGGTCTATTGATTGAAATATGGTGGCATGGTTTCCACAGAAAAAGAGAAAATATGATGGTCTACTCTCCTGTCTCCTGCATTCTGTCAGGTAAGCAATGGCATAGAATTCCCTTTTGGGAAACTTATCTACTTATCCAATCATACATATTAAAAAATTCCATGATAAAAATTTCACTTAGGAAAACAAGCAGAAAAAAAATCCAAAACAAAACCACAAACTACACCACTTCCACCACATCTTTAAAATTAAGACTGCAGGTGGTTGGGACACATTCAAAAAATTATTCAGGATAATAGATAAGTCTTCCTCAGCCTAGAGAACTTCTGTATTGATCCACAAAGAGTACCCAGTGTTCTGTACACACCCTGCTCCAAATTCTGCTCTGTGGCTGGGTTCAAGCCTGCCTAGGAGTCTAACAAAGTCATGGGCTATGCTCCAGGATGAAGCTATGTGGACCAATTCTGAAGCATCAAAATCTTCATTGACTAATATTAGGGATCTATTTTTGTCCTGAATTGAATCCAGATGCTTTCCTAAACCGGGAAAATATTAATATATTAATAAGTAATATAGGCTTATTAATGTAATAAGAAGCCGCCACTGGTAAACAAAGAACATAATATGATCTTGAATACTATAGTCATCTTTCTTGGCTTAGACTTAGGCACAACTATTCACTTGTTTAAAATTAAATGCCTTCAGTGTTTAACATAGAAATGGTCATACCCTCTCTAAACAAATTATTGGTAAATACGCCATGGAATGTATAACTCAAAGAAGAGCCTCTTCCTTGCACTTCACACTTTCCTTCCTTGAAATACCTATGTCCTCAGATTTTAATAATTTCTTTTTGAGTATTTGCTTAGTATTAATTTCTTTGGAAGTTAATTTTTCATATATATATATATCCCAATACATTTTACTCAAAATCCCAGTGTGATATGCAAAAAGACTGTCTCCTATATCAAATTCTCTGTAAATCAAAAACCAAATGTACATTTTTATGGAAATGATTTATGCAAAGCAGCTGTTTGATCCATAATAATAGTCACATGAGAAAGAAACAATGGAGAAAGAGGCCTGAGAACACATGGCAGGAACACAAATGTAATTACAATCAGTTCTTATTTGTCAGACTTAGAAATAGAAAATGTGCATTCGCTAAAATAATCATAAACCAAAATGTCCCAGGGTTCCACTCAATTTTATCCCATTTATTTCTGAGGAACACATAGATGTGAAGAAAAAACTAATTCAAATGCAGGAAAAAAAGTGAAAAATTGTGTAAAATATAATTCATGTATTTGAAACATTCAATTGCTGACCCAGTCAGATTTATTTAAAACAAAATACCACCTCCTGCATATCCAATTAACGGTTGCCATGGCAAATAAGAGTTCCCACTGCACTGTCTTGCAATATGCATGACAATTGCAAGTATATCACTCAGAAATTTCCATAATGATATTAGCTGATCTATCCAGCATCAGACAATTAATTTTGTAAAGCATCAGGTGTTCAATATTTATCCTCATAAAAATTAAATGCAAACATTCACATATCATATGGAAATTGATTCCTTTGTAATCACTGTCATGCCTTCTCTCATTAAATATTTTTCTTAAAATTTACATTAGGATGGGAGACTTTGGTAAGTTTTCTGTATGAAATGGCCATGGTCAGTACAATATTTTAAGCTTTGAATAACAGCTAGTTTTAAAATTAGTTCAGATAAAGAATACATTTTGTGAAAATGTTTTATCAATGAGTCTATACTGGCTCATAAACATTTTTCTTGGTGAAATACGAGTTCATTCTATCTGTTTTATTATTTTTTATTTTCTTGGGTGATAAGGGCAGGATGAGACAGATCCAGCATTTAGCACTGTCAGATTTTGTAAGATACGAGCAGAGAGAGTTTGCTGTCCCCCAAAAGTACATGTTTAAAGGGATTACATGAAACACAAAAGTAAGGACAAGCCTAAATTTTCTCTACTTTGAATATGGGTATCCTTAAACTGTTATGACCCAGTGCTCAGAGCTTCCCTTTCAGAAATTTTGTAATGGTTTCATTTTAAGCAACTCATTGTGTTTTTTTATTTAATCACCATCTGACTCATTGTGCAGTCCAGCCTGGAGAGATAGCTGTCCCAAGGATAAAACAAGCTTCTCTAGGCTATAACCTCATATTTCAGTGGGACTCCTTTTCTGTACCTCTGAAGGTGAGTTTTGTCCTGAAATATGCTAGAGGTAATCTACCTCAAAGAGACCCAAAAAATAAGAGCAGTCAAGAAACTCTCTGGTTCAGAGAATTTGGGATGAGGGAGCTCTAGGTTATGTCCTTAGAAGAGTTTATGGGTTTCTACACAGTCATGTTTTGAATCTCTCAGTAATTCTGAGAGAAGGTATTGAATATTCAGGCAATACCTTCTCTTTGGAGAGAGGAGCTTTCCTGTAACATTATGCTCAATAATGTATATAATATAGTGATTATCCTTCAACTTAATCTCTTCACAAAAAGCCTTCATCTTTGAATCTGCAGGCTCCAACAGGTGAAAAAGGAATGTAATTAGGGGGAAAAAACAGTGGAGTTGGTAAAGAGCTAAGCATTGGAATGAATTCTTGCTAAAGGACCAATAATGAACGACTGGTAAAGCTAGAGTTGACCAAAATATTATTATTATTAATAGCATTGCTGGTAGTAATACTAATCCTGTTATTTTGGCAGTTTGTTTTTGACAAATTTCAAGAAACAGCTGTGTGTAGCAACCAAATTATGGTCTATGAAAACAAACTTCAGAGCTCCGCATTTTTATTCCTTTGAGAATGTATTTTTATGTCTAGATTCCGGTTTGGTTTGATTCTTTATTTTTTTCTGAGTGTGTTGTTGTTGTTTGGGTTTCTTGGGTTTTTCCCCCCTCCTCATCTACAGAATCACTGTGGTAGACAGCTTGAAGTGTAGTTTATATGTGAAAATATGTCCAGAATCTTTTTGGAATATTTAAGGCCATCCTGTGAAAATTAAGACAGAAACTTTGAAACAGCTCCCTTTGTTATGAAATGATTATAACTAGTACAACAAACTCTTCAAATAATCATGATCTCTTTGCAGGGAACAAAGAAAGAGTTAATTAAAGACAGACCATACAGTTGGATTTTTAGATAGGTCTTTGACTATATTTGGCATCTGTAAAATAAAACAAGCCAGAGAGCAAAATTAAGGTTATTCCACATTTTCAGATTCATACCACTGACCTCCAATCAACCAAACTCTGAAGCCGGCCGTAGGCAACAGAAGTAGCTGGGAAATCTGGAGTCCTTCTCAGCATTTTAAACACAGAATTTTACAATACTTTTGTTTTCAGTCCTTTGGCACATAGTATAAGCAACAGTTCCATTTAGCAATTTCCAGCAGTTGGGTGGATCATATTATTTTACAAATGAATGAAACTAATTTTGCTTGCAGTAACTTCTACCACACCAGCTGTTACTGTTATTACTGCTGCCATTGTTGTCGTCGTCATCATCATCATCATCATCATCATCATCATCATCAGTATAACTATGATTACTTTTAGAAAGATAAATCGAGGAAATGCAGCAGTGGAAATACAAAGTGCCAGGACATAGGGTTTTCCTTTGTCTGTGAGTCTTAACAATATTACCTTATTACAGTCTGCATTGTGGCAAGTTTACTCTAACAGATTATTTACTGTTTTTTGATTAGATTTGTTGGAATTAATGGTGAGTTCTTCTGTTTCTCTTATGAAAAGTGTAAATAGATTATATTGTCTGTTGACATTTTCTACATAAAGTAGAAAATCAGTTTTGATTATATGATAAGTAGTCTAATTGAATTTTCATCTTTCATTAAAACATCCACAGCTCAGCACATCCCCCTATTATTTCCATCTAATTTATCTAGGTAAATACATATTAAAAGTCAAGAATAGAAATAGAAAGAGACACTCTATTCCATTGAATATTAAGTAGGTACCTCTGAATTAATAATATGGTCAGATGTCCATTACAGTTCAGGTATCCATATAAGATGTCCAAATTACACTGGCTTGGGGTAAAAAAAGAAAGGGAACAGAAGGGGAAAACGTAGTTAGTACCACATTCTGCTGTTTATCTCACATTCAATAACTTTATGAATATAATCAGCTGTCCATTTATAGCTGGGTAATCTGAGAATAGCTGCAAAACAAAAACATTATTAAAATTCACTTCTCTGAACTTCTAGCTTTAAATGTCACTAGAAATGTGAATTTAGCAGCACTTAAAGTCTGACTCCTTGATTCTTAATATCTCCACAGGCAACACAAAAGTGGTCAAGAGATTTTGCTGCTGAAAAGGAAAGAACACAAGGCATAAAATCCAGTATCTTGGATTACTTCAAATCTCTCTGTCATTTTATTAAATAAAAAAATGAAATTAAAATTTAATTTGAAAAATCAAATCTAATATTCAACTTACACTTCATAAACACAATGGCCATAGTAGTGTCCAGTCAAACTACCCAAACACTATGGAAGTACACATTTTTCTAGAGACAGGACTAAATTTCTCTTTTATGACATCAAGATTGAGTGTGCAGTCTTTCCTGAGTCTGAAGACCTAATCACCTATTCACACATATTGTTTAGACCTCTGGGATAAGAAGGTTGTAAAGAGGCATTCTAACACTTTAATTTTCCTAGATTCAGATAGCTAAGACAACTATTTTGAGCAAGTTGTTTTGAGCCAAGAACAATTGATAGTTTTCTTCATGATCTCCTAGAGCAAAACTTGAAGATAAATTTTTCATGGAAAGTGGAGGTATTCTTGAGTCCAAACATCTCTCATTACTCTCATTATGCTTCTCTTCATGCCCTAATTTTGAAACCATATACTTTCCTTACCAAGCATTCTGCAGTTCTATAAAGTGAAACTTGGACATAAAATTTTAAAGTTTTGTCCGCTTACATTGCTATTTAATACTTACCCACATTTTCCTTAATAAAAGCCTGAACTGAAAAAGCCTTAATATTATGAGAAACTACTAACATTTCACTTCATTTAAAATGTAAAATTAATTTCTGTGGGAACAGAATTTCACGATAACCACTGACAGCTATAAATATGCAGAAAGGTTGCCAAAATTATACCAAAGAACATTAATTAGAAACTGAATAGCTTTTAATCCGGTGAAGTCTTTGTTTCTACAGATTGACAAAGATGCTGTTTGAATGTTAAACAGTACAATTCCTCATAAAGAACATGCACATCTGATCTTCGTCTGGGAAACAGAAAATATTTCTGAGTTAATACCAAGGCTTTTATTCTGTAATGGATTTAATATAAATTTAACGTATAAAGTCCTCAAGCGCTCAGGAGTTTGAATTATATGTTTACACATCTTGTCCAAAAGGGATTAATTTATGTAAGCAGCCTTTGTTAAATATTTTATTGTTGGCCCTAGTTTTCCAGAAATCATAGATAACAAATGACCTGGTACAACTTGTGCTTTTTACTCGCTTGCCTATAAAGAAACATCACTAAAAGCTGCCTTAAGTCTGTTCACAATAGGATATTGAATACAGTGCAAGAGTTCATTTGGATCATGAGCCATTGTAGTATGAAAGTAGCAAATTAAAACTATCTGTTACTGTAATAATAAAATAATAAATGAAAAATGCACAAGGTTTCCCTCATTGACTGGAAATCCTTCTTCTTTTAAATTTTTTACTTGCCCTTTTTTTGATTTTCTTTGTAGTCTTTAGGGCTTTTCCCAGCATCAAATATTAAAATATACCATTATTTATAGCATGGGAGGGGGAGAAAATGTGACAGCAACTCCTAGACATATTTTTTTTTTCTTTTTTATTTGAGCCTTTACAGGTCATTCCATAAAATCATTTTAGCCACATGAGTTAATACCTCACTGGTATGAGGAATGTCTTCTACATCACTACAGTGCTTTCACTTTGTGAATTGTCTGTATGGTCTACAGAGAATATTCTGTCCTACTCTTCTGAGGATCACTTTTTATTCTGTTAATACACAGTAAGGAATCATTTAAACATGAATTAAAAATAAAGCTAGTAAATCTACTGAAAAGAATCAAAATGTTTCCTTTAAAAATTAAAAAAAAAAATAAAATTTATAGGAAGGTGACTGGCCTGAGTGGATCATTCATCTATTATCATCTGGATAATACTCCAAATGGGTCCACAAATTGATTTGCCAGCACTGACTTCCCAAAGTAATCTGATGGAATTCAAAGAGGGAAAAATTAAAATGAATGAAGGAAGAAGTGAACTATCTGTGTTTAATCTTCAGTTTCATCAGAAATCGATTAACTAGCTGACTTTGGGTCCAAAAGAATTAATTATGCTCAGTCTCCAGCATAATTAACAACACTATGGCCATGTCCCAAAATATTCATTAAACAGTCAGGAACAATATGAAATTCAAATTAAAATTGGAAAAGAGATTAAATAGAAGTAGTCATTTCTAAAAAGAATCATACTACATCTGAGATGAAATCATTTAAGCAATACAAAATATGGAAATACATTTTGTGTTACATTCGATTATCATTAATTCCAGCACTGCAAGCTGGCAGCTATTTCGGGCTCATTACATAGACTAAAATGGGCTGGAATTTTAATAGAAACCAATCCTCATTGGAATAATGGGAATATGATTCAAACTTACTGGAAGTTAAGTTCTAAAATTCAAGTTTTCTTTTTAATTCTGAGTTCAACTGAGGAAATTTGCATTCTGATGTACATCTACCATTAATTTGAAACACTAAGGCATATGCACATGGATGGGAATGCAAGGAGAGACAAGAAGGAGGAGAAAAGATGGAGCTTAAATATATGTTTTGGAATCCTTATTTTTCAAATTCCCAAAACTTAGTGTCATTAGCCTGTGGATCTTTAAAATGCTGCCATGTGCAATTTGGAATTTACTTTCAGTTTTCTGCATGTGAATTTTTTTCACCCCCTGTAATTTTACATTGCTATATTTCATACATTATTCTTCTAAAGTTCAATACCTTTTAGTCAGTAAAAGCCAGTTTTTTGGCTTTTTTTCTTTGGGTTTTTTTCTTTTTCAACTCAAATATCACACATCCTGTCATTTTAACAATTTCTGTAGAAAGTAATTGCAGCAGAGCAAAAGTAGCTTCATGTAAAGCAAGCTGTCTTGGGGTTTTGGTTTTTTTTTTGTTTTATATCAGGTTCTATAGAGGAAAATATTCATGAGCAAATCAGAAACCAAAAAATCTCATATGTGTATCATTACTTATCAAAAATGAATCGATTATTTTATAATTTATTTTTTTATCAAAAGCACAAAGCACCTGTTTTTAATTGCTGATTGCTTATGCAGATCTCATTTTTGCTTATGACTCCTTTACTAAGGCTTTTTAATAAGGCTGTATCAAGAAATTTGCATTTAGAATAAAAAACTGTTGGATTATTTAATAGCTTGGTATAATGTCATCATTTTGCATGTCAGTTTTTCTCTTCTTCAGTCATTTAGCTGGCTTGACTAAGGACTAATCCCCTGACAGAATTTTGACATTGCATGCAACTTTGATCTTTGTTTCTGTGGTTTGTTGATGCTAGTTGGACATCATATGCCACCAAAGCTGCTCCATCACTACCTTCCTCAGCTGGACAGGGAGAGAAAATATAATAAAAGGCTCGTGGGTCAACATCAGGATAGGGAGAGATCAGTCTGCAATCACAGACAAAACAGACTTGACTTGGGGAAAAATAATATACTACCAATCAAGTGAGTGTAGAATGAGAAATATAACTGAATCTTAAATAAACACCTTCCCCCACGCTTCCCTTGTTCCCAGGCTCAACTTCGTTCCTGAATTCTTAATCTTACTTCCAACAGTGCAGGGGGATGGGGAATGGAGTTTGCAGTCTTGTTGAATCTGCTGTTCCTTCCTCCTCAGTGGGAGGAGTAGCTACACTTCCCCTGCCCCAGCATGGGGTTCCTCCCATGAAAGACAGTCCTTCACAACTTCTCCAGCACAAGTCCTTTCCACAGGCTGCAGTTTTTGGCACACCTCTTCAGCATAGTCCCTTTCAAGGAGTGCAGTCCTTCAGGAACCAACTGCTCCACCAAACAGGGCATTTCAATTTTTATAATGTCTGCTAGAAAAGCAATACAGCTGGTTGGACTGAACAGAAATCCAGAGGGTTCCTGGAATGCATCAATTATTACAAAAACCAACTGGACAAGAACTTGGTGCTCATTAGTTCGCCTGAGCTCATTGAAGAGGTTTAGATTGGTGGCAGCCTGGGCTGTAGAAATTGTGCCCTGGTTGAGTTCCTCATGATCTTGAGGAACAGAGACTTGGCAAATAGTAAAGTCAGAACTCAGAACTTTAGGCCACTTCTCTTGAAGCACAGGAACTGTTCTTATCCATGTTTAGAAAGTAAGACAAGGCAGGCCAGAACCTGATATGGCTGAGCAAGGATCTACTTCCTACACAGAGAAACAAGAAGGAACTGTACAACCAGGGGAAGTAGGAATATGAGACTCAGGAAAAGAACAGGAATACAGTTTGAATGTGTAGGTATGGGACCAGGAAAGTTAAGGAACCATTGGAAAAGGACTTGTTAAGGGATATGAAGAATAACAAGGGATTCTCTAAATACATAGGTCAGAAACAAAAAGCCCGAGGAAAATCCAAGTTAGAATGGAAGAGTGAACCTGCACAATGAATGAGAAGGGAGAACCAGTAATTACAGGTGAAGGCTGAGGTATTCATTGAGTTGCTCACCTCATTCTTCTCTGGCAGTCAGGTTTCCCGCGTCTCTCAAGTACCTGAACCTCTAGGTGGGATTTGAAGGGGCAGAGTTCCTCTCGCTATAAACTAACAATGTGATTAGGACCCCTTGATGAAAGTAACTAGTTAGAAGTCTATGGGATCAGATGAGATGCATCCCAGGGTTCTGAGTGAGCTGGCTGATGTAGTTGCCATGAAAAGTCATGGCAGGCAGGAAAACACCTGGAAAATGACTGGAAAAGCAAATTACCTGTCTGATTTTTGAAAAAGGATTAAAGGAAGACCCAGCAGATCAGTAAGCCTCACCTTTTTGCCTGGGAAATTCATGGAGCAGATCCTCATAGAAGAAACATTAAGCCTCAAGACAAGGAGGTGAGCTGAAGCAAGCCAGCATGGTTTCACTAAGGGTAAATTGTTCCTGACCAAACTGGTGGCCTTCTATGACTGACTGCAATGGTCAAAAAGTGAAAACTGACTGATGTCATCTACCTGGATTTTTGTGAAGCTTTTGATGCAGTCCAACATGACCCTAAGGTGCAAGGAGCAGCAGAGACAATGCGTCCACAGCCCCCATTTCTATCCATTGGTGTCACTGTGGGGGGAGCAGAAATTGGGAGTGAAGTTGAGACTTGGAAGAAGGGTGAGGTGGAGGGAAGGTGTTTATTTAATATTCTGCTTTCTTTCTCATTACCTACCTCTAATTTTATGGGTGATATATTAAATTATTTTTCCCTGAGTTGAGTCTTTTTGCCCATAACTGATGAGTGAACTCTTCCTGCTTTTATCTTAACCCATGGTTATGTTTTCTCTCTTCTCTCCCAGCTGAGGAGGGAAGGAATAGAATGACTGAGATAGGCACCTGGTGTCCAGGCAGGGTCAACCCATCACAAGGCATCAGGAAATTGCATCAACAAGTCTGATCTCAAAAGGAAAGTATTCTCACTGCCATTGCAGTGGTTCTGTGCAAAGATTTTCCTTTCAAATCTAATGCATTATTCATCGCAATATTTGAGAAACCTTCCCGGATTAAAGACAGAGCCTGAAATGCTAAACAATAGGACAATCTTACCAGACTTCTGGAAATCTTTTAAAAATGCTTATTTCACAGAAATTAAATTAGATTGATTAGGATTATTGAGTTGTGCATGTGAAATTCCCCTAGAGGCCATTCTTTCTCATGAGCTTTCTGCAATAATTAAACTGTAGTGGGACACTTAACTGTAACTTTTAGCAGTCACCTTTCCAAGTGACTGAATGTCTCCTCCCCCATCACCCAGTACTGATTCTACTCAGCAGAGGACAGTGGAACCTGTCCTTTTCTCCACAAGTTCCACTTGATTTGTTCACTATCTTTTCAGACTAACACAGTACTCTTTTCCCAAAAAATGGGAAAAAGGGGAAAGTTGGTATCCACTGGATCCTGTAGCACAGATTTTCACATTTAATTAAACAAAAATCCCTTCTGCTTGCTCTGAGCTCATGATCTAACTTTACTCGATGTCTCTGAGTTTATTATGAGTAAAAGAGTGAAGTGGTTGTTTCTTAATAATTTCCATTAAGCTTGTCAAGATTTTTGGATCTCTTTCATATCCCTCCTAAAATCATATCATTTCTGTCATATACAGAAACTATTCTAGATCTTTATTATCTGTGTTGTCCTTATCTGTGCTTTGGCATTAAGGGGAAAGATGTAAAAGGAAGAAGCTGAGACCTGCATTCATATTCAAGATGTGAAGGCATGGATTAAACACAGATGAAGAAGAAATAAATTAAATTGGCTGATGATTAGGCACACAGTATGAGAAAAAAATTTGTGTGGGAAAAGCATTAAAAACATGTAGTTAGTTGTGGACTACCCAAGCATTAAATGTTCTATTCTTAATGCTATGAAAATTTTAATGCATAAAATTTTGGAAAATTTATAACATTCTAAAATGAGAATACAAGTGCTTAAGAAATCTTTTCTGGTTTTAAGACATCATCCCTAATCTTATTTAGATAGCTTAGTTCCTTACCTGCTGTTTGTCTTAACTCTTTTCTTCTTTCTTTCCTTTTCTTTTTATAGAATGAAAAAAAAACCCCAAAAACTAAATAAAAAAATAACATAACAAAAATCCCAAACTTTTAACAAGAAACATCCTGGAATTTGCACTTAGTATTGTAATTATATAAATTGTAATATGGATATAAATTTATATCAACATTTGTTTAATATAAAAAAGATGACCTCAGGGATTTATTTTCCCATCTCAGGTTATATCTGAGATTATTTATACAGTTAATGCTTTCTTATATCCAGAATGATATTCAGTTTTTTTGAATGAGAGCAGAGCCAGGTGATATAAAATATAACCATGAGCTCAGTGATGTGGATTTTTGTTATTCTCTAGGGCTCAGGACCAAAATTTTTCATTCAATTGTTCTGTATCAGCAGCATTTCAATAAAGCTCAGCATATTGTCACACCCACTGCAATGCGTATGGCCAGACTTAGAAAAAAACCACAACAGCTACTGAAGTGAGGTCTTTCAAAAATCTGGCAAATAGTAACATCCTGAAAAGCTAAAAATTACAGCTGATGACTGCAGTTGTTTTGTTTTAGATTTTTTTTTTTTGTTTGCGATGAAATGAAAAATATTATTTTCTTTTTTTTGTTTACCAAAATAGGCACTTCTCATATTACCCCTCTGTTTCTAAAAGGAAGTGATAATAGCAGCATATTTATGTATACATATGAATAATGTCATCAAATCTAACTCTGCTTAGCCTATAAATTTGTCTTAATAAAGTTTAAATGTTCAGCTGTTTGTGTGTTGAGCTCTTCATATTTGTTGTAAATGCTTCCAAGTGCTCCTTTCTGAAGAGTATGTAGTATATGGAATAATTTGCTAATATTTCATATTTGATGGTTGAATTCTGGGATAAACAGACAGTGATAGACCCTGGTGCTTCTCTATCCACATTGCGGGAAAAACAAGTCGTATCAGTACTCAGGTTTATAGACCAAGCATGTGATACTTTTAGCAGGTATGTTCACAACCAGAATTTCTCTATATCCTATTTGTGGGATAATAAAGGAATAATGGAATAATAATGTATATATATCGAACAGGATGATTCTAGGGAAGGGCAGGTTAAAGATGTGATGGTGCTCAGACACAGGGTAAATCACTGTCAGAGTTCTTCCATTTCCAGTGGCCACATACTGGGTTACTTTTTATACCTAGGTACGTATGGGTTTGATTATTTACACCTATATACAAAATAAATTACATGTATTCATACTCAATACTAAGTATTATTGCTAACTGAGCACAGAATGGCCCACATCTCTGCCCACAAATTGTCTTGGGTTGAATTTCAGGCAGCTGAAGGAATACAGACTATCAGGAATGGCCCATGGACAGACTCTTAGTACCATCTAAACACAAGCTATAAAGTCAAAAACTTTTCAAAAATGCAGATATATCAGATGATTATGCAATCCTTATAAATTAAAGTTCTTTAATTACAACAGAATTGTTTAAATATTAAAGGCTTCACTTACAACTGAAGCACTTCCACATTGTATATGCTCCTGATTTGATGCAAAACAAAGAAAATTACCTGATCTAGGAATATTTTGTTTAAAGAAAGGAAGATTTACAGAAGGCTTGAAGCCATAATACAAAGAGAAGGGATCCTATTTATGTCTTGAATTCACAGCTGTCACTTGGAACATAAGAAAATTGAAATAATTTAAATATATATATATATATATTATTCAGACACTGCTGTCATTTCACCTTCTTTCAGATATAAAAATCAATTGATTGTCTTGTACTTCATCTTTGGCTCTTCAGAGATTCATACAGGTTGTTTAATTATTCTTTATTTCCANCCTATATACAAAATAAATTACATGTATTCATACTCAATACTAAGTATTATTGCTAACTGAGCACAGAATGGCCCACATCTCTGCCCACAAATTGTCTTGGGTTGAATTTCAGGCAGCTGAAGGAATACAGACTATCAGGAATGGCCCATGGACAGACTCTTAGTACCATCTAAACACAAGCTATAAAGTCAAAAACTTTTCAAAAATGCAGATATATCAGATGATTATGCAATCCTTATAAATTAAAGTTCTTTAATTACAACAGAATTGTTTAAATATTAAAGGCTTCACTTACAACTGAAGCACTTCCACATTGTATATGCTCCTGATTTGATGCAAAACAAAGAAAATTACCTGATCTAGGAATATTTTGTTTAAAGAAAGGAAGATTTACAGAAGGCTTGAAGCCATAATACAAAGAGAAGGGATCCTATTTATGTCTTGAATTCACAGCTGTCACTTGGAACATAAGAAAATTGAAATAATTTAAATATATATATATATATATTATTCAGACACTGCTGTCATTTCACCTTCTTTCAGATATAAAAATCAATTGATTGTCTTGTACTTCATCTTTGGCTCTTCAGAGATTCATACAGGTTGTTTAATTATTCTTTATTTCCAATGAAAGAATTTAGAATGCATNAATGAAAGCATTTAGAATGCATAGTGTTAAGGAAGGAGATGTTAACATACATAAGGAAATGAAAATTTAGCTAAAAAATGAAATGTGAATTTACATTCCCATTATATTCATAGCATTTTTGCTATACATACTGTTCCTTCTTTTATGCATATTTTCCATTCTTTTTCTTTCTTTTAAATTAAAAATAGGTTTTCAGTTTTAAAAAGTCACACAAAACATACATGATTTCTAATTTTCATTCTTCAGAATAAAAAAATAATCTTATATATTCACAAAAAAGATGAAATAAATTTTCAGGCACCACTGTTTCTCAGGATCATGCTGGGATGTTTCTAAAACTGTTTTTGATACCCTCCTGTAGATGATTCAAATGTCTGATTCTCCCATACTTTATCTTAATAGTATTAACATAAATAATATTTTTAATATATTTTCAGAACTTTCCACAAAAAATGATAAAATTATCTTGTGGAGTACTAAAGATTTGTTCCTCTTTAATATACTTTTTTTTTTCTAGATTGGGAATAGTAAATAATTTAGTCTGATCAGCATATCACCAGTCAATAATTACTCTAGCTGTCCATTGGTCACTTGTTTATTGATACAATTTTTAAAAATATTTTTATAGATTTTTTTTTCCTTTTTAAAAGATTAACTCTTCCTGTTTGTCCCTTTTCACCACAGAACAAACACAGCTGCAAGCATTGCAACCCTTCCTAATCTTCAGAGTTAAATACCTAAGCGGGTGAACAGAAAACACTTTTTAGTGAGATTCCCTCACCTATTTCCCATACTTTCCTGTCCCACCATTCATTATTTAAAGTTATTCACCATTCAAAGTTATTTAGCCTGCTACACATCACTGAGTTTCAAATGATCAGGAAATAGCTTAAATTTTCAGATGTTATGAACATGAAATATTTTTTCTTTATTAGAAGAAAAGCATCTTGAAATTTACCACAAAAGCTTAGAGAAACCCATAATCCCATGGGTGCTGCTGTTTCCTGAATAGGAGGAGATCAGATTCCCAACTTTTCCAATATTTTTCATTTGAAACAAAAATGGAAATTAAGAATTCCAGCAGCAACCTCAAAAACTTATTTCATGACAGCCTGAAATAAGACAAAGCAAAAGAGAAGCTCTGCTTCTGCAGTTTATCTTTCCTACTACTCCTGGCCCCTACTCTCTGTTAATGGCAGACTGATGATTTCTTTTTCCCAGTCACAAGTAGTTCTCAGTGGCTTAATTTATTCAACACAGCTATTACCTTTGTGATTTTTTTTTTAAACTTTTCCAGTGCCAATACAGTACTCTGATATATACTGGTCACTGGGGGCACTGATTTGCTCTCTTTTTATTTAATTTTTCTAACTCTATGCCAAAAAAATATTTTATGTGGAACAGAGATCTCAAAGAAAATACTTTTGAAGATTCATATCTCATGTGAATGGTTATTTTTCTAAGAAATATCTGCTGCCAGGACTTAAAACTTTGCCAGCAGAGATATACTCCTGAACTATAATTAGATTATATTTTTTGTGTGGGTAAGGGAATTCAGAAAGCACTAACTGTTTGAGCTAGACTTTTGTCATCCATGTTGCTTCTAAATTGAAAAACAAACATGAATACATTTTGATTTTGATGAACCAAGCATTTATCTGTGCTGACAGCCATTGCTACATTCCAGCCATAAACCAATAGAATTTACCTTATATGGTAATATGAGATGTTAAATATAAAACCAAAAAAACCCACACAGTGTGTTCAAAGCAGGAAGCTTGACTGATTGTTAAATACAGAGATTATCAGGCATCACCATGAAGGAATGGTTCCTATTTTCAGGTCTCAGGATGCATTTCCTTCCATTTAATAGATTTATTCATTGTCATTTTGGAGCATCTTGAAAAATGATTCCATCAATATGATTTTCATGCAGTTATGATCAAAAAAAAAGTATATCAAGCCATAAAATTGCTTCTGACAAAGAAAATTCCATCATCTCATAACATATTGTAATACAAGTTCAATATTTGACAAATAAAAGAAGATGGAAGGAACAGCTGTGTTTGAAAACCAGGTTTCTTTCTTCCTGCTTGTACAGTAAAATAGTACAGAATTAAAAGAAAAAAAAACAAAACAAACAAACCTGTTTCTTTCTCTTCATTAATTCTAGTAATTCAAAACAGATGAGTAAGGTACCCCTGTGCAGAGCCAAATTTTAATCAAAGGCCTAAGGTGTTTGGCAAAGATATCTCTCTGGAAAAAGAAGCCACTCTGATATGCTAATATTGCAATGAACTATACACAAGACCTTTGTCACTCAGGACACTAACATTAATACTTGCTGAGTAAATGATTTTTAGGAATTGCAATTTCTTTTTATTTGTTTTTCTTAGTAAATTGGGAGTGTGAAAGCAGAGTTCATTATTATGTTTCTTTTGGGCAAGCAAAGAAAAGATTTGCATTATCCCAAGTGGACTCCCTATTACTTTAAATTGTTTACTAAAGCAAAAAATGAACTTGTGTTGCAGAAATACTAAGTGGAAGAAATAGAACTCTTTACTGAACCTTGTTTACTACTCCACAGCTTATCTGGTTGTACTAAAACTGTATCAGTGGATACTGGAAGTAGCGTAATTAAACTTGTCAGTGCACTGTCCTACAACAGTACTT
>VWYE01016923.1:0-28901 GCA_013398995.1 Alaudala cheleensis
TGCCTTCCAACCCCAAACCAGCCGGAGTTTCTGTGCCACTCCTCCTGTCCATCCCTTGGGGTGGGAGAACACCTTGGGGTGTGCAACTAGTGTGTAAAAAGCCAGGGAAGGAGATGGGCTGGGCAGGAATTGTGTAGATGTGAGCAGATGGATGGGGCAGAACTCAGGATGAGTTTTGCTCGGCCCCAAGTGGCTTTTAGCTGTTAAATTGTTGTCTGTGTCCTTGAGCATGAAGCAGCCCTGAAGATTTTGGTGGCTGCCAGTCCTGGCCAGCTGGCTCAGGCCACGGGGTCAGTGCTATTAAAGGCCTGATTCCCAGGCACTGTGCTAACAACTTAACTATGTTTATAATATCAGCGAGAACCCATGTCAAATCCATTGTTGCATGATGTGACCAAATCCATTACTGCACACATGGAAATCAATTACTGCACATTAGGGAACATTTAACACTTGAGCCTTTTCTGCTGCCTTGTTTGCACGCCGTGGCCGGAGGAATCGTTATCTGCCACTCTGGAAATGGATTTGCTTCTTGTGTTTTGTAACCTCTGCTGGGGGATGTGAGCAGGTATGTGAGCACAGTGCTTGGTTAATGGTGAGGGGCTGAAGCAGAGCTGGGTGNACACTCATCCCTTGGGATTTTCATGGGATTTGAGGACAGGGACAGACAAAATCAATGTGTACTAATAGCTGAAAAGAGCATCCCCCTCCTGTGTAATGGGATTGAGCAGAAATTTCTCCCACCCTGGAGCATCCCTTTCCATTTCAGGGCTGGGCTGATGCACCTCTCCTTTTGCAGTGCCCCAATCCTGGCTCCCTCTCTCCCAAACATTCAGGATTTTCCTGTCCACAGCTGCTGGCACATCCCACCTTCCCCCCAGCTCCGTGCCCTCACTCAGCAGGTGCTCCCCACCTTCCTTCTGCCGTGCACACCCTCGCACACGCTGCGACATGAAGGAAATGGATGAAGGTTAATTTTTTCAGTCCCTCTCATAATGACTCATCCATAACGATTTCCATTGGTTATATTTCCTTGTGTGACAGAAACAATTTACTGCATTCCTGCAAAGCCTATTTTCTCTGCATGATCTGCTTGTGCGGAGGTTTGGGGAAGTAATTTACAGATATTTTGCCTCAAAATAGCTTACAAAGACAAAAGAGTCCTGTTGACACCAAGGTGCACTCCTCATGAGCTGGGGAAACGGCATAAAACAGCTTAAAAATAAAAACACTTTGTGGTAGTCACTCAAAGTCAAATTCTACACCACACACTGTGGTCAAAAGCTCTTTTTGCTGGCAGGGAGGCTCAGGGCTTCTCCCAGGAATGCTTTGATTCGCTTTTGGCTTGTAGGAGGATCCTCAGTGACATAAATCAGCAGGAATTTCAGCAGGGGGGTTGGGATGCTGCTCGTGGATCTGGCCCTGGATTTTTTGTGATGGGGGAAAGGCTGCCATGGAGCTGCCATGGGGTGTGAGAGCACAGAGCTCCTGAGTGTTTGCCAGGTAGGATTTTGGTGGGTTTGCTGTGGGATCAGGGCCAGAAGCCCCAGTTGGAAGCAGGGGGTCTGGGAGAAATGTATTTGGGTAGAGCCCAGGTTTTCTCTGAGTGTCAGTGCCCTGCTGTAACCTCCGTGCCCAGCCAAGCTGCTGCCTACACCAGCAGCACTCAGATCATGACTATTCAAGGGAATTTGCTCAGGCAAATGCTTCTCCTCATGTCAGTGTTCTCCAGATAATCACAGCACATTCTGAGCTGTGTGCCCAGTGCTCTGCAAAGCCTGGCTCTGGTATTTCTTGGGTGTCCACTGCTCCAGGACATGATGCCTGTTCCCACTGCCCCACGAGCTCAGCACCTCCTGTGCCTGGCAGGGCATGGGAATCACCTGTGGCTGATTCAAATGGGAGCAGTGGGGGGAAAATCTCACGCTCGCTTCTCCATCTGCTCACTTGGTTTGAATTTTGTCAGTAGATGGAGTGGCAGAAGGTGAGGAGTGTCATCCATGAGAGCAGGCACAGTTTTTGCCTTCCCCTGCAGTCACTGGTGTAGATAACATGGGTAACACCCTGAGGGCTGGGAGCAAAGGCCACTGGCACACCAGAAGCTGCAGGGTGAGGGCAGGTCTGTGTGCCAGGCACGGGGGATAAATTAGAGAAATGAGTGCAGGGGAAAAGTTTGTATGCCAAAGAGCTGGGCTGTGCTGCAGTCACAGCTCATCTAAAGGAAGCAGTTCGTGCAATACATCGGAAAATTGGGAGCTGGGACAAGAATGCAGGGCTGAGAACAGGAGGCTTTGAGTGACAACAGCACAGAGGCTCTGGTTTAACTCAAGATGGGCGAAACACAGGATGACACCAACTGGCCTCAATTTTCTGCCTTGCCCCCAGACTGAATCCTTTCCGGATGCTGGTACCTGCCCCCAAATTGCTCGGGGATTTACTGAGAGCTCTTAGTTTCATTTTTGCTTTCCCTCTTTTTCCATGCTCTGCTGTTTATTTTGGAAAGCAAACACTAGTTCTGTGAAAGATTTGGTGCTGAGAAACCAAAACCAACCACAAATTCCTGAACACGTGCTGGTTTAACACCTGATGCTCTGAGACCTCCAAGCTGTTGCAGCTGTCAAGGTCAGGATGACATCAAAGCCGTGATGTTTGAGGGAAGTGCTTGTGCTGCTGTCCTGGTATCCTGGGGAGCCTGAATCACAGACCTGAGCTTGGTACCTGCCTCCTTCCAGCATCCATCTGCCCTTTGGTGTCCCCTCTCAGCGGGGTTTTGGGGACTCAGGGCAGTTGCGGATCTGGGGGTGGGAAAGGCAGGCGGTTGTTGGGTCAGCTGTGACAGCCAACAGTGGCTCTTTATCCCCCTCCCACCCCAGGAGCACAAAGGAGCACAAGGGAGCTCAAGAAGCACAAGGGAGCACAGGGAACACACAGTCCCCCTTGTGCTGCCCACGGCGGCGCTGCCGGGGGCGCGGGCGGTGGCGCTGGGGCCCAAAGCCATCGCTGTCCCCACTGTCCCCGATGTCCCCGCTGTCAAGGGGCCCTTTGTGCAGGCAGCGAGGGCAGATGGCTGCCATGCCAGGCCTGCTGTCCCTCCCTGTGCTGAGGGTGACCAAACGTGGCTCTAAGCTATCACAGGGTCTGCAGGGATTTGGTTGCGCTGAGTGTCCCCAGCCCTGGTTGTGGTCGGTGCTGAACAAAGCTGGGAAGGGCAGGAAGCAGCACCCTCACCCTCCAGATCTCAAGAAGACATTTATCCTCCTTTGCTTGGCTACTCAGCCTTCCCTAAGGCTCAGGAGCTGCCTGTGCAGCTCTGGAGAATCTGTGGTGTGTCCTTTTCTAAGGGCTGCAGAGTGAGGTTTGGGCACCCCAGGAGCTTCCTGGAGGTGAGAGAAGGGGTGAGAGAAGGTGCTGCTTCTCCTGAGAGCAACGAGGGAGATCACAGCAAGGTTTTAACCCCTCCTTGAGGAAAGGGGGCTTGATGGATGACTGCCAGCCCATGTGAGTGGCAGCAGGAGAGGCGCTGGGGCAGCTCACACGTGGCTGTGGTTGCACTGGTGAGGCATTTGCAGCCCCTCTGGTGGTTGCATGTCCATGTTAACTCTGCTGCATCCCCCATCCTGTTGCAGAGGGTGTTCCCAGAGCACCAGGTCTGTTCCAGCACATGAATAAAGCCCCATCCCTCTGAAGGCAGGGGCTGTTGGCATTAAGTTCTGGTGCCAGTGTACAAGTGGCAGCAGCAGCTTCTACCAGATCTAGGTTGAGGTATGGAAACAAGACCATTTCAGGCTCCAGGTTAATAATACTGCCTTTGATATTTTTTTTTATACCATCCATCCAGCACTGATATGAAACTTTCACCTGAAATCACAGCTATTGAAAACTCCTCTTTTGACAATACAAAGCGAATTCCCTGGATGCTGAACACGTTTGTTGTGAATGTGGCTCGAGCCCGTTTCTATTCAGGGCCCTTTTCAAAAAAGTTGCACACAAATCTGGAGGATCTCTTCTTCCTCGAGCCATCCCAACCCGCTGTGAGCATTTGGCACAGTCCCAGATGATGCCCTGGAGCAGGTACAAACTCCACCTCTGTGCTGAGCTCTGCTCCTCTACTCATCCCTTTTAAGTCTTCAGGGAAGGATTTTAAGGATGTGCACACCTTTTCCAGGTTTGTTGGTAAAGGGCTGAATTTTTCCCTAATTTCATTGAATTGTGGAACATTTTGGGCTGGAAGGGACCTTAAAGCTCGTCTCATTCCACCCCTGCCAGGGTCAGCAGCACCTTCCACTATCCCACGTTGTCCAAGCCACTTCCACCCTTGCCTTGAACCCTTTAGGCAGCTTTGACCATCTTTGAGGGCCTGCATTTCATCTCCAGTATTTCCCTACTCCTGTTGCAGCAGGATAAGCCCCCAAACCACCAGCGTGTGGACGTTGTGTAAGAGCCCCAAAAGAGCAGCTGGGCTGACGAGGTTTCTCTCTGTGCTAATTTGAAATGAGGTGAGCGATGGCAAATTGAGTTTCAAGGGCAGCAGAGACAACTTGTCAATTTAGCCCGGGCTCCTCTCTGCCAGTGCAATCCTGTGGAGCTGCAGCCAGGCTTGTTTATGGCAGTGGATATAATAGCTGCAATCCCCCAGGTAGATTAAGCAATTGCTTCATTTAGGACTCACAAAACTCGGTGACATTTTGAGGGATTTTTGTTGACCTTGCGAAGGGCGGGCGCTGAGTTCCCTTCGCTGCCCTCGTGGCTTTTTCCAGTGACTCCAGGGGAGGAAACAGAGCTTGTCAGGGTGGGAATTGCCATGGGATTGGGTTTGTTCTGCTGGAGCATGGGGAAGTCTTCCCACCACCCCTCTGTTGGGTTTTCATGGTTACATTCCCAGCCAGGGATGGGTGAGCAGGTCCTGTTTTCTTGGTGTGCCTCAGTTTCCCTCTGTTGAACCAGTCTAGTGGAAGGTATCCCTCAGAATAAGATGAACTTTGGGGTCCTTTCCAACTCAGACCATTCAGGGATTCCTTGCTTAAAAAACAAAATAAAATGCAGAGATGGACTAGCAACACATGCTACGCAAAAGGAAGAAAAGCTGATTTTCATGTGTGGTACCATGCAAAGGCAAACAGGTGATTTGTGAGCACAGGAGAAGCCCCAGACTCAGCAGCAAAGCCATTATCCCAGGTGATGTAGCACTGAGGGGGACATGGAGGCACCAGGAGTCCTGGCAGCACTTGAGCAGGTGGTGATGCATTTATGTCCTGTGGGTTTCCACACCTCTCCAGCTGCTGTGTGCTGGAATGCCACCAGGCACTGGATCTACATCTCCAGGTATCTGGGCCCCTCTGCAGACCTGGCAAAAGGAGGGAAAGATGATTTTCATTCAGAGTCAAACAGGTGATTTGTGGACACAGGAGAAGCCCCAGACTCAGCAGTAAAACCCCTAAAACAGCTGATGTAGCACTGAGGGGGACGTGACACATGGACACCTCCCCATGTGCCCAGCCCAGGAGCTGCTGACACCTCTGGCTGCCCAGGGAGAGCTGCAAGTTTCCTCTGGAGCAGGAGACAATGCAGGAGTAAGGGGTGAATCACCTTCAGCAGGAGCCACGGAGCGATAAATGGGCAATGACACCTCTCTGCTTGGCTGCTGAAACTCCTCGAGCGGAGAAAACAAATTGTGAAACATTGAGGAGAAACCCCACGACGTTACCAAGCCGAGAGCTCCGGAGGCAGGAGCGTGGCGGGTGCCATCCCTGCTCACCTTCCCTCCCTGCTCACTGCCTCGGCAGCAGGGACGTTCACAGCTGCCTGGAGGACACGGGAAGTGCCTAATGACTGCTGGAGCTGGCGTGAGTCCTAAGTAGCTGTGGCATGTGGCTGCTCGGGAGAGGATTTGGGGAGTGACAGGCTGTGAAAAGTGATAGGGGAGGGAAGTGCCAGGGTGCAGGGAATTAAACACATGCACGGATTGAATGAACTCGGGGCTGACAAGCAGCACTGGGATTGCCTGAGCCTGGCTTGGGATCATCAGGGCAGCAGTGGTGCTTTGGGGGGAAATGGGTGAGGAGGGAGCAAGCCCTGGGTCACGCCATCCTCATTGTTCAGTGATGCTTCCTGGGATTTCTTGGGTGTTCCAGAGGTTTCCATGTGAATCAGGGACTCCCCAGCTGCCTGCTGCAGGTGCTGAGGATATTTGAGGGAGGGAGATGCAGGATCCACCCCCCTGGCCTTTGCACTCAGTGTTGTCGTGCCACTTTTTGGGGGAGAATTTCTAAATCCCTTTCCCTGCCCATCCCAGCAGTGCTCTGTCCTTTCCACACACATCCTTCCCATTATGATAATTAGGGAATGAAAATAATTTTCAATATTTTTTTAAACCAAATGATGAACTGATGAGCTGCTTTTGCTCCTGCCATATTGCCAAGTGCCTTAATAGTCCTATTTCCTATTCAAATCCACTTCATAAGTCATTGCTCAGATGGTCAATGAGCAACAGCCACTGTAACTATCCCTGATTTCACAGTGAGAGTGAGGGGCCAGGTTGTGGAAGCCTAATAAAAGGAATTATCGGTGTTTTGGAATGGAAAGGAACACCTGGCAGGTTGTGTGTGGCTCAGAAGGGTATTACGGGGATGAGGTGATATTTTAGCATCAGGATGCAATCAGAATTGGGCACCTCCAGGCTGTGTGTCCTTGGATCACTTGTTTTTAATCCTTGTATCCCTGCTGGTAACATGAGTGCACCAGCAGCAAGCAGGGAGAAGCTTCAGAGCTCCAAAGATACGAGCTCAAATTCCTATTTTGAGGCAGGATTTGCTCTGGGCCCTTGGGATTGATCCCCAGTGTTGGAAAAACTGACTGGCTTCAACCAGCAGGAGCTTGGTGTGCTCCATGATTCCTGGGTGCTCCAAAAAGTGAGTGGGAGCCCAATCTGGCTCTTAACCTGCAGGAGAGGATCTTAGATGGATTCACTCTCAGCTGGAACAGGCTTTTTCCATCCCTCTGGGGTCGCCAAGGTGCTGAGGGAAGAAATTATATCAATAGTCCAAAGAAAAATAAAACCAGGACCCAAAAGAAGTCAAAAGCATCTTAATAAAGCATAAAGTGCTGGAATAAATGTTATTAGAGCACCTTCAGCAGCAATAAAAGTATTAATTTGCCGTTGCAGGAGGGAAAAAATAACAGCCAACAATGTGTTTGTGCTCAAAAGTGCTGCCAAGGTTTGCCTTCCAGCCAGTGCATTCTGTTTGACTGGGGTTTGCCTTTCCCCCTCCCCATTTCCCCCCTCCTGGAGCTGCCTGTGTGGCTGTGGGTGATGGTGAAGGTCTGATCTATTGGCAGGGTATTGCTCAAACCTTCACATGCAGCTCCCCAGGGCTCCACGACTTGGGATTTTACTTTATTTTCCTTATTTCTTTCCCCTTTTTCTAAGTTTTTTTTTTTTATTATTATTTATTTATTCCCACCCTGAAGAAACCTTTGCCAGTGGCTGCTCTGAGAGGGTTTGACACACCAGACTGGCAACATCTGATGTATGGCCACATTTTGGAGCCACAGACGACACCAGCCTTAATAACACTCCTCTTTCCAAAGTGCTTCCATTAAATATTTATGAGGTGATGCAAGAGCTGCCATCCTCCCTGAGCATCCCTTCTCCCCGTGGTTTTAGGGGCTGCTTTTGGAAAGGCAGGTGGGCAGCATTCCCATTATTATCCCTAAACAGCTCCAGGCTGGCCAAGCCTCTGCCTGCCCTGGCTGATTGCGTTTTCAGTGGATGAATATTGGGCATCAATCGGGGCAAGGGACCGTGTGGGGAGGCAGAGGGATGTGGGTTTTGAGTCCTCTTAACTGCTCCAGCCTGGCTTCAGCCCAGGGATGTGATTTTTGTGCATGTGCAGAGGATGGAGGATCGTGGCAAGAAGAGTTGGAACGAGACGTGGTTCTGTGCTGAGAAGCTTTATCTGACTCTGAATGAATTCTCAATTTAGGGTCAAACTCTTTGTCTTGATGCCTTGTTGGGACTACCTGAAAACAGAGGCCAGACAAAATTCAGAGAATAAAAAGCAGTTCTGTTTATTGAAGGGCCTTCAGGTGCATTTAGGGCAGACAAAGCCCCCCAGGGGCTGCACCCAAAATGGACAATGGTTTGTCACACTTTGATCAGTTTGGTCCATTTGCACATTGGGGGTTCATCTCCCAATTACAGCTTCAGCTGATGAAGTCATTCACCCCCAGTTTGCTGCCCCCAACTCCCTTTTGTTTGCATCTCTCAGGGCCTGAGGCAGTGAGGGGTCCTGGATTGCCAGGCCTGGAGAGGAATTGTTGTGTGTGACCCCAATGGGGCAGCAGCAGCTCCCACTGTGTGTGGGGTTTGGAGTTACACACTAAAGAATGGCAGGGTTACAAATAGATGGAAAATAGAAAAGCTAAAATCCTGAGACACCACTCTTACCTTACTCAGCCCCTGCCTTCCCTGTGGGAGGTCTCCGAGGCTTTTCCCACCTCTGGTTCCTCCCAAAAGTCTTTTAAAATCTCCGAACACCACTTGGGTGCTGCCAAGGAGCGGCTGCAGGGGACAGAGGTGGCTTTTCTCCGCCCCGGGGGAGGATGAAAGCCCCGTTGCCGCTGGCTAATGATGCCTTTGCTTTGCTTTGGGAGGGTTTGTTTCGATCCCGGCTCCGCTCTCCGCGGTGGGGATGTATCACTGCTGGCAATTCCAGCCTTACTCACACACAGCAGCATTAAAGCACATTATATCCCAAGGGGAGATGGTCTGAACTCGGCATTTCCAATTGTTTTAAAGTTCTCTGATTTTACCCGGGCGATAACGATCCACAAATTGCCCTCATCATCTCCGAGAGCGTCTTCTCCTGGAATGTCCTCTCTGCCAGGGAATTGCTTTAATAAGCAGGACGAGCTCCGATTTGCATTTCCACCGTTAGGTCTGGAGGTTTTCTAGGGAGTAGGTGGTTTCCCCCATAGCCTTGCAAAGAGGGGATGGAGGCACTGCCCGGGATCCTGCTGAGGGGTGCTGTGGGAGCTGCCCTGGGATGTTCCCGGGGCACCAGGAGCCTGGGATGCTGCTGGAGCACCAGGATGCTGCCTGGGATGTTCCTGGGGCACCGGGCTGCCTGTGATGCTGCTGGAGCCCTGGAATGTTCTTGGGGTACCAAGATGCTGCCTGGGATGCTACTGGAGCACCGGGCTGCCCTGGGAAGTTGCTGGAGCACCAGGATACTGCCTGGGATGTTCCTGGAGCACCAGGATACTGCCTGGGATGTTCCCGGGGCACCAGGCTGCCCTGGGATGCTGCTGGAGCCCTGGAATGCTGCTGGAGCACCAGGATACTGCCTGGGATGTTCCTGGGGCACCAGGCTGCCCTGGGAAGTTGCTGGAGCACCAGGATGCTGCCCTGGGATGCTGCTGGAGCCCTGGGATGCTGCTGGAGCACCAGGATGCCGCCTCGGGGCGCGTTGGCGTTTCTGCCGGAGGTGCCAGCCAAGCTCCCGCGAACCCCGCACGAGCGTGTGAAAACTCGCAGAGCAGCTTTAACTCCTTCCAGCGCCACCCTTGGAATCCTTAACCTCGGCAAGGGGCTTTTGGCTTTCCAGCCGGCGCTGCCTGGTTTCTGTTTCACCCCCGGCACGCCGAGTGGATGTGAGCTCGTTTGCAGCCTCCGGTTCGGCACAGGGCGATAACGCCGCATGCCTGGAACGCTCCTCACTCCAGTGACTCGCACTCAGCGATAGGAGAAGAGCTCCAGAGCTGCTCACACCGGCGGAGCAGTGTCTCCGTACAACGATCCTTTCCTGAGCAATTCCATTCCTTGAATAAAGAAATGAGATTGCAGCACCGAGGCTTTTAGGGGAGACAAATTGGGGTGATCCTTTAGCTTCCTGTTCGCTTCCTATTTACTCAGGCAATTGGATGGGTCATAACAATTTGCAGGGAGTGCTGGATGTGGGGTTGTGCTGCCATGCCGTTATCTCTCCCTCATGGCTAGCAGAAGTGGTCCCTGAGGACTGCCTGTGCTCGGAGCAGATGCACAAATAGTCGGGGCTGTTGTGCATTCCCAGCTCGTGGTGTGTTTAATGTGAAATCATGGCTTTAATCTCCACAGAGGAAGTTTTTAACCCTTGTAAGAGAGAACGAGGCAACTGCAAAGAAAAGGGAGCAAGTTTTTATGTACTCCCATTATTTTTATGATTATCTGAGGACATTTGGGGCACGGAGGATCAGTCTCTGTGTGTTTGTTAATTTGCTGGGTATATCCATGTGGATGAAACCTGCTGTGTGTGATGTGCAGGCAACTCAGTGTCTGCGCTTGAAGCCTCCTTCCCTTCCCGATGTTTTTATTCCCAATTCAGGGGCACAGGAAAGGAAGTCTGGGTGGGTGAAGAGGGAGATGGGGATGAAGCACCAAGCCCTGAGGGTGAAGGATTTAGCAGGACAGCAGGGCTGGAAATGACACCCGGCTTGGAACCCTCCCGGGTGAGCCCCCAGGACGTGCGTGTTGGTCTGGAAATGGGACACATAATATTCCTAATAATTTCACAGGCAGCTCCGCTCATTTCTGGAGTGAGAGGAGCCACTTGTGCTATTCCGCCTGCCTCTCTTTATGGTGTAATCCCCCATTGAGATTCCAGGCACAGCTCCGCTAATTAAAATGATGAATGCCGGAGGAAGGCTTTGGCTTTCAGGTTGGGTTTTTTTAATTTTTTTTTTTTCTTTATCCTTCTTCTGGTGGGTCTCTCTGGTATCTGCACACACAGAGGCTGCTCCAGGCAGGGGATATTTGCTCGCTGGATGAGCAGCCAGGGTAGATAGAAACGCTCCCGTACCCACACACAATTGGCGGCTCAGGGATCCCGCGTCCCACGCGGCTCCTGCCAGCCCGGGAATCGTGTGTGGCTGTCACAGCACCTTCAGAGCCATCCCCCAGCTGCCATCCCAGCTCCAGGGAGGGTGCTGAGCTCTGGGGTGAGGTGCCTTCCTCAGTGAGCTGCAGCTCTCCTGGCTCGCAGCTCTAGGGCTGCTGGCAGGACGTGCCGCACACCCTGGGGATCCAGGAGGGATCCGGGAGGGATCCAGCATCCAGAGGGGCACTTCCCCAGCTCTGTTCCATGCTCCCTGGAGTGTTGTAAAGAGCTGCCGTGCTGCTCCCTACTGGCAGCCACACATTGGTGACATTAAAAATAGCTGGAGTTAAACTTTGCTCTTTCCAACTGGGGCAGAAATCGAGGACCATGAGAATCCTTTGCCTTCCCAAAACACCACCGGGGGGCTGATTTCAGCTGCCCACCAACACTTTCCTGCTTTAAATGTCTTGTGGTTTAATTAATAACAAGAGAGGCTAAATTAAGAGATCTGATGGGCTCTCTTCTCCTGTAATTAGAGCCTTGTTTTGGAGTAGAGGCACTCGAGAGCAGCGTTTCCATGCGGTGGCAGGATCAGGGAGCAGATGTGTTCTCCAGTGGGCTGTGAGGGAAGGGAATGGATGAGCAGAAACACGTCAGGAGGGTCTGTGGGGGGTTTGGAATGGCTGTAAAGAGCAGCTCTGAGGTGCACAACCTGTGTACTGACAGGAGCTTGAGCAGGGAGGCTTTATGGGGGAAAGGGCAATCTGGAAGGAGCAGGATTATTTCCTTGGGGTTTTTTTGATTTCTGTTCTCACATCCTCTCTGTCCTCCCTGTGTCTGTGAAGAGGAGGATGGAAATGATGGGTGTGTTGGATGTGCCCCTGAGGGTTACACACACAGGAGGCTGCCACATTGCCATGCTCCAGCTGGGATGTGGGGCCTGCTGAGACAGCCCCGTGGTGTCCCCAAGAGCTGCCTGGGACACTGCACTCACTGTTCCTTCTCATCCCAACAAGGTGGCTCTCATCTGAGCACTGGCTCTTGTCAGGTTCATCCCATATCCCACATCAGAGCAAGTCAGGGATGGCCTCAGGATCCCTGGAAAAGCTTTGCCTTCAGCTCCTTCACTTCCCCAAACTGAAAAGGGCTGGAAGAGTTTCCTGATTTAAGAGCAAAATGAGGAAAAACGCCAAACTTGAGCCAAAGGGAAAAGATCCCAAGTGATTTGATCAGTGCCTGCTTATCAATACATCCTGTGAGCATGTAAGGACCAGGGACAGCCTCAGCAAAGGGGTGACACACATTGCCCTGGGATCCCAGTCCAGTGTCCAGCTGCAGTTGGCTTNTACATTGCCCTGGGATCCCAGCCCAGGATGCAGAGGGGATGAGCCCAGTGTCCAGCTGCAGTTGGCTTTCCAGCTCTGGAATGTTTCCCTTCCATCTCTGGAATGTTTCCCTTCCATCTCCTGAATCCCATCTCAGTGAGTAGAGACCTGACACATTTTCGTGCTTGACCCTTCTTTGAATTCTGCTAAAAAGGTGCAAGTCTGATCCTCTGTGTGCTGTCATGGAATCAGGAGGGTTGGAAAATCTCTTTAAGACTGAGTTCCAAATTCCTCCATGTCCCCGAGTGCCACATCCACGTTCCTTTTGAGCACCTCCCAGAATGGTGATTCCACCACTTCCCTGGGCAAAAGGTGACCTCCCTGTCACCCGAGTGTCCCCTTGGGACACAGCTCAGTGTGATGACATCTCCTCCCCCTGCACCTGGGAGTGCGCGGGCAGATCATTTCCAGCTCACGTCTCATTTCCATCAGCCTTTGGTGAATTTGTAGCTCCCTCCCCCGTCTCTGATCCAAACAGCTGCGCTCGTGGGGGCACGGGAAGGCACAGAAATCTTGAGACAGATGCTCCAGCTCGTGCTGCTCTTTAATTCTGATGATTTAAATGGAAATCCTGAGCGCTGACTGCGGGACGAGTCCAGGCGCTCCGCGGCCATTGAGCGCTGTGAATTTTACGATGGGAAGCATATTTTCTTTTTTTTCAGGGCTGGATTAGTTTGTTTTCATTTCTCCTCTTGCCTGCTGATCATCCAACTGTCTCATTGTTTGGGTGAGACGCGTAGATGCTCGGAAATACCAATAATAATTAAAAATAACAGGCAGCAGAACCAAAGCAGCAGCCTGCAGCTTGGCTGGTGGCCACTGGAAACAGCTCGATCCTGAGGGAGCTGCAGGAAAACCCCACACCCTGGAGGTTCTGGGTGATGCTGGGGGGATTTCCTTGGAGAGCAGCACCCAACCCCTTCCCCAACTCTCCCTGAAGCTCATGCCTTGGGATGTATTTTCCATCTTCATGGAGTCACTGAAATCCAGGATCCCACCCTCCGAATCCACCTGGCTTTCTGCCCACAAGATTATGTTATATAAACCACCCCTAAATGCAGTGTCTGGGAAAGGGCCTTTATGTTTTAATTCCCAAATAGGCAGGGAAAATTGAGTGTTCTGATTGGCATCTGCAATCAGAGCCCCATTCAGCAGGCGCTGTGAAGGGAGTTGATTGCAGCGAGTGCTGCTCTGACCTTCTGGGGCCTCCGCTGCTGCCTCGGCTTCATTAACAGGATAAATATTTTTCCAGAAACAACATTTCCGAGCTGCCAGAAGTCATGACAGGCATGGGGACTATTCTGTGGCACGGTCCCTGTCAAGGCAGCTTTTTCACGCAGTCTGTGGCTGAAGGTTTGGGTGGTGAGTGGGTATTTTTAGCAGGGTGGTGATGTGGCTGGGGACACCTGGGCTTCTTTGCTGCAGTGCCACCGAGTGGCACAGTGACATCCTCCCTCCTCCCATGCTTTCCTGCCCTCAGCAGCTTTCCTCCCTCCTGTTTTTCCATTGAGTTTGTGAGTGATGCAGAGCAAGAGCACTATTTTTGGGATGTTTTGGCAAATGGAGCCTTGACATGGCCCCAGTGCTTTGGGTTAACAGCAGTGCCAGCGATGGGAGTGGGGTGGTAGAGGGCAGCTGGAGATGTTGTGTCCCACGGGCACTCCTGGAGCACATCAGGGATGTGGATGTGGCTGATAACCTCGCAGCCTGTGCTGTCACTGTGCTGCTGTGCCCACACGTTGGTACTGAGTCAAATGCCCCAGAGCCTGGGACAGGGATAAGAGCATCTGCAGCATCAGATGAGCCCCTCTGTGAGTTACAGCCTGCTCTCTGCTCCTGGGGCCTCTCAGCATCCTGCAGCCGGTAATAGATGTTTTTAATTCTCGGAGAATTATTGAACAAACATCAGGGAAATATGTTTTACAGTCCAGAGCTGGCTCTGAGCATCATTAACATTGTTATTGGAGACGAGGTGGATGATTTAAGCAGGGACCTCTGACAAAGACACACACCTGTCCATGAGTAAAAGCCTGCAATTTAATACCCACGCTGGTAATTAAGAGGAAGATGAGGGTCAAGTGTGATGCCTGTCTCAGAGGTGTCCCCAGCCTGGCAGCCAGGGTGGCAGCACTAATGCCTCCTACACCACTCCTTGGCATGGGGAGCAGTCCTGGCTGCAGGGAGGGGTCTGTGAGTGTGGGGCACTGAGTGCTGGCTGGGCTCTGGGGCTCAGCTCCCACAGAGCTGCAGCGATGGAAACCAGCAGAGGCTGCCAAGCCAAAGAGCAGCAGCACAGCCATCTCCTGTCAGGGCAGAGCAATCTGCCCCCCTGGCTGGGCACTGGCAGCTGCCAGCATCTGTGGCCCTGGCTGGAGTGAAGGGCTGGCACATCCCTTCATGCCATGCCCGTGCCTTGGCACTGAGAGCTTCCCCTGACCTCTCAGCCTGCCTTGATGCCACAGGTTGGGACATTCAGTTTGTTTTGTATTGAGCCAGAGGCATCCAGGCCCCCGCAGTACTGAGCTCCTGAGCTCCTGAGCTGTGTCCCTGGCATCTCACCAGGATTTTGTCATCAAACAGTCCCTGAGTGGTTGGCTTGAGGCTGCCCCGTCCCTGGAAGTGTTCAAAGCCAGGTTGGACAGGGCTTGGAGCAACCTGGTTTAGTGGGAAGTGTCCCTGCCCATGAAGGGTAGAAGGAGATGTCCCTTCCAACCCAAACCATCCTGGGATTCTTTAAATGACACCAGAGCCATGTCCCTGTGAGCTGGCTTCAGGGGAATGATGGAGCAGGGAATTGCATCTTCCTGCTGCCTTGTGCATCTTCTCACTGGTGACACAGACCTGGGGCTGTGACTGGTGTAAAGCTCTGTTTCCATTCCCTGCCTCTCTTCCCTTGCTGTGCTGAGTTCCTCCCGTGCTGCTGGGGCTTCACAGGCTGTGCTGGCCCGTTTGAACCCATCTGTCCTGGGCACAGGGGGACACATCAAGGCACGGCGTGTCCTGCCCCGCTCAGCCTCGCCTGCCTCTGACATCTCTGCCAGCAACTGAAAAGGCTGATGAAAAAACCCAGCACTACAAACACGATAATCCTTGGAGGGCCCCAACAGCTGAAATCTTGTATTTTGGCTGTCAGCGAGCTCTAGAAATGCTGGTAAACACTGATTTTGCTTCATTTGGATGCAGAGATGAGCCTATGGGAGGGTTTGGAGGAGCAGAGCTTGTTTGCATGCATGTTTGGGCACACAGGCATAGTCGTACACATGTTGGCTCCGAGTTTGGTTCACTTCCCTTGCATCCTGCGTAGGCAGCCATGCACGGAAATTACTTCTGCATCAGTCGTGATCCTGTGCTGTAATAAAGGACCAGCAGCTGGTGAGCTCCTGCAGCTCCTTGCCTGCCTCCCCTCGGACCCAACAGCATCCTCCCACACACCTCAGGTGGTTTTTGGTGTCCTTCTCCCCAGCTTTCCTGCTGCCTGTGGCTCTAGGAGAGAAGGGGGTGATGCAAATGCTGGATCCGTGTTGGGGAGGTGCAGGGTTCTGGTTAGGAGGGCTCTGCCCTGCTGCTGCAACACAGAATCCCAGAAAGGACCTTAAAGCTCATCCAGTTCCACCCCTGCTGTGGCCAGGGACACTTCCACTATCCCAGAGCCTCATCCAGCCTGGCCTTGGACACTTCCAGGGATGGGGCAGCCACAACTTGTCTAGGAAACCTGAGCCAGGGCTTCCCCATCCTCACAAGGAAGAATTCCCTCCTAATATCTAATCCAAGTCCATCCTCTGTTAGTTTAAAACCATTTGCCCCATTTTATCACGATCTGCCCATCACTGTTTGCACATTCCCTTCTCACATGAGTGGCTCGAGTGCCCACCATAGGCTGGGAAGTCTCTGGCAAACTCTTCAGAGCTGGAATTCTGGGGAAGCAGGTTCCCCTGGGGTTCTCTGTGATGTTTCCCAGTCTTTTTTTTAACCAGGCTGCACCCACAGGTTGTGGGTTTGGTGCAGGCAGCTCGGTGAGGGGGCTGAGAGCAGCTGTGGGAGGAGAGGCAGCAGCTCATGCCGTGGAGCCCGGGAGGATGAGTGTGCTCCCAGATGAGTGCATTGTTATGAATTCCCCAACGGTGGGGGAAAACTTTGATCAGAGCTTGCACCTCATTAGACATCAGAGAATTGAGCCGTGAGACACCGATCCATAGGCAGGCAGGCTTCATTAGCTGGGCTGCTCGTGGGACTGGCTCTTGGAGGAACACGGGGAGGCTACAAAATTGACTTTTGTTTTTAATTATGTTTATGAGGACTCGGTGTTCTCCCCCCCCTTCTGTATTATTTTGCTCTGAGGGCTCCAGCGAGATCAGCTTTGGGCAGCTGAAATTGGTACATGTTTTTTCATCAAAGCAAGCCCAAATTTTCCTTTGGTTGAATGCTGATGTGTGAATCCCTCTGCTGTGCCCAGGGGATCATATTTTGGATCATGGGCCTCATGAGCCAGGTTTCCATCTCGGTCAGCAGATCCCTTGTTGTGTATCCATGTTTCTCCTGCGTTGCAGGAAGCAAATCCCAACCTGATGCTTTGATTGAGCCCAAAAAGCCCAAGTTAAACACTGCAGTTCAGGGATGTCAGGAAGCAGAAATGTCAAAAAGAAACATTTCGACATCTCCCAACCGAAAATTTTCAGAACTCTCTGATAAAAACAGAGATGGAAAAGGCAGTGGGATGTGCCAGCTGCAGTTTGGGGTCAAACAAGCAGATTTCAGAGCTGCAGAAAGCACTGTGGGACAAATCCAGGCAGGATTTGGCCATTATGGCAGAACCTTTGCAGTCTGAGGCTGGGTTTGGAGAGCTCTGTGTGGGCTGGGCTGCCTGGTTTCCCTCCTCTGCCCTGCCCTTGGTTTTTGGGGAGCCTCTGCCTGAACATCCCCTCTAACAGAGGGCAGCCCCCAGCGAGGCAGGGAGGGCAGCACAGCCACAGGCACAATTCCTGTCAAACTCCTCATTTAACAGCCATGGAGGACGATAAATGTGCCCCTGAAAAGCCTGATTTGCACCATTCTCCTTCTCAGCTGTGCTCTGAGAAGAGCCTGAGCCAGAGCACAGAGGCCCCACGTGCTGCAGACAGAACCCACAGCTGAGAGGATGGAATTACTCACTCACGGACACGACTCCAGTCGGGATCACAGCTCTGAGAGAAAATAGAAGCAGGCAAGGCAGTGCTGCTACTGCCTCCAACCTGCTTGATCCAGACATGGGGAAGAAAAGCCGAGTGCAGAGCAGATGAGAGAGACATTTGCCTCCCTGTGTGCAGGCTGACAAGAAGCAGGGATGGAGGGATTCATGGCAGGTTCTCGGGCGGCTGGAGGGGGGAACAGGAATCCATCCAAGCTGATTAGTGAGAGGTCTCTCAAAGAGACAGGCTGGCTGGATTTAATTCCCTAGTCAGCATTCCCAGTATATTGATCTCCTCCTAAGTAGGAGGGAGGGGGAGCAGAGAGAGGGGTGGTGGGGAGCAGGGAGAGGAGAGAAAAATAGGTTGAGGTGGTGAGAGAACGGAGGCAGGGGGAGAAAAATGAGGAGTGGAAGAGGAGAGCAGGAGCACAGGAAAATGGCAGGAATGCAGAGGTGGCAGGAATGCAGAACCAGCAGTGCTGCTGCTCCAGCTGTGCCATCAGCCAGAGCTGCCACAGGAGGTGGAGGCATTACTGCTGGAAAATGAAGGAATCCAGCTTGGTTGTCCTCCCCTAAATCCTTGTCTGTGCCAGGGATGCAGCAGACCCCTGTGATGAAGGGAGGGATGCAGGAGCAGCTGGATGCACCCCTGGGCTGTCTGGGAGAGGAAGGAGGATGATCAGGTGTTTACAGGTGTGCTCCAGAGCACGGGGCAAAGGCAGGAAACTGTGAGCAAGGGGGGAGGGGAGAGGTAGTGGTGATAGCACAGGGACTGGCGCTGCAGAAGATTTCGCGATGTCACAGAAAGAGATATGGCCCCTTCCCCCAAGCCCCCAGAGTAGCCCTTATCTCCCAAAGAAATACAATCACCCAAGCCTAATAGTATCCTCCCTAAAATTCCAGTAACATTACATCCCTCCAAACCCCAGTAGTTTTCCACTCCTTACTAACAGACCCCCTAACGTAGCAGAAGACCCCAGAAACTATAAAAACCCAAGAAACCTTACAATAAACGCCATTTTACCTCCACCATATGGGTGTCTGTGTGCTTAATGGACCAGTCAGTCTGTAAGCAGGCTGCTTCGTTACATCCGAACCAAGTCGTCCAGAGCATGGGGCAAAGGCAGGAAACTTCAGCACCCGCTGCCTCCTGCTGCACCAGGGATGGAGAAGGGAGAGATAAAGTCTCTGCAAGCCAGGAACCCCCACTTCCAACAAGCAGGAAGCTTTAATTTCCAGCCCCAGCTGGTTGTGAGATATTGGGCATTAAAAGCACATTATTCTGATCGCTGCCTTACTTCTTTTTCACTTTTATTCCTCACTCGGATTCCAGCTCGATTTTAGTGTGCAGTCCCTCTAGATCCACAAGTGCCAGGAGCCAGTGCTGTGTACCCTGCACAGGCTCAGCCTCCCAGCTCTCAGATGGGATAATTAAAGCATTAATCTCTTACTCCAGCAGCCTGGGAGACAGCAGCTGCTGAAGGAACGTGGAAGGACTGCTGCAGAAAGGAGCTTTGCTTCCAGGAGAATGGCAACAGCACCTTTGGAGGTCAGCAAACCTCCTGGAGCTGGGGAGGCTCCAGGACAGAGCACAGTTTGAAACTAGAGGCTGCTCTTGAGTCTCAGATCGGCTCCTCCCTAAAAACTTCCAACCTCACAGAATGTTTGAATTTCTTCCTGTCAGGTTGAGCTTGGATTGGGTTGGTGGCTCCTTTTCCAAGGAGTTGATAGATCCTTGGGAATTGCAGCCTTGAGCTGGGAGATGAGGATCCATAGTGGTGCTGCTGGAGGAAGTCCCCAAAAAATGTTCTCAAAAATTGTTGGCTTCTTGCTGTGGGAATATTGATTATATTTAGTTTTTTTTTTTTTAATCATCCTTGTGGGAGTACTGGTTTTAATTTTTTTTTTGGGGGGGTGGGAGTTTTCATTTTTTTTTTTTTTTTTTTTTCTAAAGTGCTCTTGGGAGTACCTGGGCTTAATCTCTGTAGAAAATATGAATTTCTGGGGCAATATTGAGGTTTAGGAGAAGGAGAGATCTGATATCCTGTGTGTGAGCTCTGTAATAAGGGATGTTTCTTGAGCAGGGTGAAGGGGAAGGTGCTGGAGCGTGACTTTATTGAGATTACTGCTCACCTGTGGGGCTGGGGATGTTTGCTGCCACTCTCAGAAGAGTGACAGGGATTGTTTAGTCTTGATTAAATGTGGAATTTGTGCTTCAGAAGCTCCACACCCCCCTTGGGCACTGAATCCCTTCCCCTGTTCCTTTGGCATCCAGCTGCAAAACATCTGCAGGTACAAAGGGGAAGTCTGGGCTCATGTGAAGGTGCAGGGCTCTCCCTTAAACACATGATCCCAGAGGAGCTGCTGCCAGGGATGCCTTCAGATTTTAATATTTGTATTTTCCAAACCCTGTGCTGCATTAGTGCATAACTCCAAACTCCACAGGAAGTGTTGGCTCCTGTCTTCACACTTTGGTCAGACAGAACAACCCCTCTGGGGCTGGGACCCAAGGACACCCCACAGCCTCAGGCCCTGAAAGGTGCAAACAAAAGGGAATTGGGGAGGGGCAAACTGGGGGTAAATGACTTCATTACCTGAAGCTGAAATTGGAGGATAATTAATTGGAGGATTAACCCCTGATATGCAAATAGACCAAATTTATAATTGTGTGACAAACTCATGACCATTGTCCATCCTGGTGCAGCCTCTGCGAGGCTCTGACTGCCCAGGGTGTAGCTGCTAAAGGTCTTTAATAAACACCCACATTATTCTCTTAACTCTGCTTGGCCTCTATGGATGAACCTTCTGGCATCTCCTGTGGGAAAGCCCCCAAACCCTGCCACACACCCCACAGGGTTTCTCTTCCCCCCAGGGTTTCTCTTCATGAGGTGCCAGTGATTTCCATGTCCTGATTAAAGCTCCTCAGCCCCATTTCCATTGGCTGCTCTGGAGAGAGGGAGGAGATGGATGTGTTCCCTTACCTGATGCCATGAAGACAAGGCAGCCTGGTGAAACCTTTACAGCCAAACTTCTCTCCCACCCATGACCTGAGGGGCAGAGTGGGGAACAAGGAAATCCATTCTCCTCTGCCTGAGAAGCTTCACTATGGCTTTGTTAGGTCACTGCCTTGGCACCACATTTTATTTTGCCATGAGCACTGAGATACAAATGTGGACACTCCAGGTTTTCTTACTAATGAGAGCACTTGCCCTCCCTCATTTTTCCTGGCAGCTTTAAAGCAGAAATATTCTCATTTTTATTGTAAGAAAAAGGTGAAAGTGCTTTGTTTCACAGTGTACTTAGAGGTGTAATTGAGACACCTCAGTGGCTGAGCTGGAGCCCCCATNGAGGTGTAATGGAGAATCTCCAAGAGCCCCCAGACACTGAGCAGTGGCTGAGCTGGAGCCCCCATGTGCTGCCCATGGGGCCCAGCTGGGGGATTGAGCTGGGAGTGCTGGAGCAGGGAAAGGACAGAAGGGAAGTGGTGGGATGGGTGTGGAGTGGGATGAGTGAAGAGAGGAGGTGGGTTTTGTTGTTTCTGCCTTGTTCAGCTCTCTGGTGCGTTGTGCTTTGTTTTCCATCCCCCCAGGGGTAAATCACTGCCTCTCCAGGCTCTGGATTGCAGGCACAGCTCTGTTGCCACCTTCCTTCAGCTGCAGTGCCCTCATGGATGTAAGAATGAGCAAAAATCCTTGGGAAGTGGTAAAAATTCCATCCAGTGCAAAAGACAGCAAGAATAACCCTCCCAGCTTCATCCAGGAGCCACTTCAATCACCCAGCCCAGGGGAATCCTGGCCAAAAGCAATCCCTGCCCCAGGCTGCCCTGGAGGAGCCACTGCTCCAGCCTCCCCTGTGCCCCGGCTTAGCCAGCCCTGCTGAGGGGAAAATGAACTCGGAATGAAGAGGCCTGTGGGTAGAGGGACAAAAGCCCTGGGAAGGTGATCTGAGGGTACACTGAGGGCCAGCTCTGTGTGCTTTGCTTTATGGACCTGGACTTCATTACCCTGCGAGCAGGGAAGTGCATTCCCAGCTGGAGAGAGGTGAGCCTGCAATTTTCAGCCGAGTGAACAGGTCAGGCAGAGTGTCAGCAAGACACTCCCGTGTGAGGCAGGAGATGTCCAGGCTTTTCCTTGTCGTGGAAGACAAATCCTGCAGGAGCCCAGCTCCTCCTGGCAGCTGGAGGCTCCCACCTGTGGGAGCTGTGGTGTGGGGAGGGCAGGGATGTGGTGCTGGCAGTAATGGGATCCACCTGCTTTAGCACACAGCATTTTAGGAATTCAAAATGCTCCGTTGTGCCTCTGGAATAGCTGCAATTAACCAAATCTGAATAGCCAAGGGCTGGATTCATCTCATAGACATGGTGGGAGACAGCTTGAAACGTACCCACAAGCACTGATTGGGGTCTGGAGCCTAATGAGTCCCCTGGAGGCCCCCAGTTAGGAGGCAGGATGGATGTGCTGTGGGCTCCAGGCAGGTTTGCCCCACACAGGAGTGTGGTGAGGCAGGGCTGGAAGCTGTCCTGGGGATGCTGTCACCCTGCAGCTACAGCAGAGAGGGCACCTGGGCAGTGCCAGAGCCTCTGCTGTGCTGGGCAAAGCCATCCCCATCCTGCTGCTGCTGGGATCAGACAATCCCAGCAGGGGTTGAGTTGGAAGGAAACTTAAAAATCATCTTGTTCCAACCCCTGCCGTGGGCAGGGACACCTTCCACTGTCCCAGGCTGCTCCAAGCCCCATCCAACCTGGCCTTGGACACAGCCGGGGATCCAGGGGCAGTCACAGCTTCTCTGTGCCAGGGCCTCAGCACCCTAACAGGGTAGAATTCCTTCCCAGGATCCCATCTGCCCCTGTCCTCTGGCAGTGGGAAGCCATTCCCTGTGTCCTGTCCCTCCATCCCTTGTCCCCAGTCCCTCTCCAGCTCTCCTGGAGCCCCTTTAGGCCCTGGCAGGGGCTCTGAGCTCTCCCAGGAGCTTCTCCTCTCTAGGTGAGCACCCCCAGCTCTCCCAGCCTGGCTCCAGAGCAGAGGGGTTCTGGCCCTGGGAGCATCTCCATGTTCTCCTCTGGACTGGCTCCAGCAGCTCCAGGTCCTGTCTGTGTTGGGACCCCGAGCTGGACTCAGCTCTGCAGTGGGGTCTCAGCAGAGCAGAGGGGCAGAATCCCCTCCCTCTGCCCACGCTGGGGGCTGAGCCCAGGATGCCTTTGGCTTTCATAGGGACAGAGCTCTGGATTATGGCTCCAAACCCGTGTTTTATTCATGACTCAGCCACTTCCCCACCTACAAGATGAGGATAATGATACATTCTTCCTTTAGAAAGAGCTTGTCGTCTCCAAGTGTGTTACAAACTCTGGTAACAATGTACCTTAATTGAACATTTTCACTTCTTCGAGTTGCAAGAGAAAGTTTGCAACGAGAATAATTCTTATTTTATGTGCATTTAATACCCTGAGGTGTGTGGCAGGGTACAGATGGTCACGTCCAAGGTGGGAAGAGGACAAAGAACTCCTTTGGGCCCCCCCTCCCTGTTGTGACATTGCTGAGCAAGCACCTGTAAATCAAGCCAGCAAGAATTAAAGGCCCCAGTAAGGGGTTGGATGAATCTTCTCTGACTTGTCTGTCTGAAATTTGGATGTCAACGTTTGGGGTTTGTCGCCTTGGGCTCCCTCCCAGTCGCTGGAGAGGAATGGGCATCTCCAGAGGCCATTGATCCCGTCCCAGACAGGCTGCCTGGATGGATTGCCCTCTGGAGGAGCTGGTCCCTCCCTCCATTGATAAAGAGAGCCCTGAGTACATCTTATATATTTATATTTAAAGTGTATGGAGAGGGATGAAGGTGAGTCCTGCCTGTTGGGATGGAAAGGAGACAGGTTGCAGCTGCTCTGGTACCTGGTGCCAGGCTGAAAAAGGGGGATAACCAACATTTCAGGAGCTGCATCCCAAGGGGGGTTTCCCTAAGGAATATCCTGAGTGCAGCTGGAGGATTTTTGGCTGTTCCAGTCGCCTGTGCCATGGTTGGGTATCAATCTGTGCAGCTGCATCTCACACGTGTGGGCACAGGACAAAACCTGCTGGTCTTGAGCAATCCCAGCAAGCAAAAAAACACAGGTTCAACCAGCAGAGATTTGCATGGAGACACCAGAGTGATGTGCAACATTATAAAATCATAAACCAGAGGAAATGGAAGTTTTGGGCTCCTAACTACCAAACCCCTGAGCTCTGTGCATTTTGTCATCCTAAAAACTATTCCAGAGGTGTCAGAAACAAACCATGCGCTTCCAGTCCCTTGTGTCCTCCTTCTGTATTTCAAATGAATAATAGATAAAGGAATCATTTTATTTAAAGGGAACGAGTTGAATAGTTTGCTTTAAAAAAAAACCCACAAAAAAAAAAAAATCCACACAAAAAGCGCCGCGGCACTTGGGCCTGATTTCTGTTATAAAGCAAAACTTCCCTTTTTCATTTATTATTGAAGTAAATTAAGCTGATTGTCAGGAATGTGTGTGTTGGTTGCAAATGCTGCCGTTGTGAGTTGGGATGAGATGAATGAATTTAATTTACCCCTTGGTACATTCAGCAGGCGGCTGGGCTGGAGAGCAGCTCCAGCTCTCGGCTCCCTGCCTCCTCCTGGGAGAGCCCTGCCAAGTGTCCTGGGGCCTTTTCCATGCTGGGATTTTGTTCCTTCACAGGGGCATCTTGTCTCCTTGCCCCAGGGCCAGACAGGGAAAAAGAGGACAAGGAGACGTGCGGGTTCCTTCCCTGCTCCCTCACAGTGTGTTGTACCAGCCAAGTCCTCGCTGGGTTTGTTTCTTTTTCAGAGCCAGAAAACTGTTTGGAAGCTGCTCCAAGCAGGCCAGAGGCAGGTGCTGCTTCCAGATTTCCTTGGCCTGGGGATGCACAGGAAGCAGGACTGCATCCCCAGGCACAGGAGGAGTTGGCAGCCAGGGGGATGCAGGCTGGAGCCTCGCTGGGTACCTCAGGTGTGGTACAGGCTCCTACCACAGACCAGAGCATTTCCGTGCCACCCTGGGCATCCTGCTGATGCCATGATGGTTTTTTTCTCTTTACTTTTCTACACCTTTTATGCATTCTCAGTTCCCTTAATGTTCATATTTGTAACTCCTTAAAGCTGATAATTTAGCATAGCCCTGGTGTTCTGTTAGGCCAAGAGATCAAACATCCCCAAAGGCTCACAATGGAAGGCAGAAAGCCCAACACTGCTGGAGAAACCAAAGTCCCCTCTGGAGTACAACCTGTAATTGAAAATTAGGCCCATCTAGGGATGAACACTTTGGGATAAAGAGATCTCACACTATTCATTCAGGCCTCTCATTGAAGGATCTTTGTTAGATATGCTAATTTGCAGAGCAATAAAATTGTGTATGTGATCTACCATGTGTCTAATTCTCCACGTGTTCCACCCTGGTGAAGTGTCACACCATGAAGATCCTCATTAAATACCAAAGTAAAAACCCTCTATCCTTTAACCATATCTGGCTCTTAAAATGAAGACCAAGGAAAAGGCATCACTGTGGTGTTGTTGGGAGTCAGATAAACAGTGTTGGGCTGTTGGGGTTAGGGGTTATAAATGAACTCTGGTCTGTTAAGAAAGTTATTTTTTTTAAACTCTGAGTTTTCACAGAATGTTAGGTATTTGTGGTGAATTTAAGGATGCTTATTTTCTTTTATTTCTTACCTTTTTTTTTGTTTATTTGTGGTCTGTACTGTAGTGAAGGTTAGGAGTAAATCTCAACCTACTTGGCTGGTTNTCTCATTGAAGGATCTTTGTTAGATATGCTAATTGGCAGAGCAATAAAATTGTGTATGTGATCTACCGTGTGTCTAATTCTCCACGTGTTCCACCCTCGTGAAGTGTCACACCATAAAGTTCCTTATTAAATACCAAAGTAAAAACCCTCTATCCTTTAACCACATCTGGCTCTTAAAATGAAGACCAAGGAAAAGGCATCACTGTGGTGTTGTTGGGAGTCAGATAAACAGTGTTGGGCTGTTGGGGTTAGGGGTTATAAATGAACTCTGGTCTGTTAAGAAAGTTATTTTTTTTAAACTCTGAGTTTTCACAGAATGTTAGGTATTTGTGGTGAATTTAAGGATGCTTATTTTCTTTTATTTCTTACCTTTTTTTTTGTTTATTTGTGGTCTGTACTGTAGTGAAGGTTAGGAGTAAATCTCAACCTACTTGGGTGGTTTTTACTTTTATACAAAACTTTACATATTCTATATTTACTATTAATTACTAACAATAACTTACTACATAAGAATGTGCTTAACACTCTGAAACCAATTAAAAAGAATCTTCACTAGTGTAGGAAATGGAAGAGAAGAAGAAGGAAAAGGACAGGATTACACTTTAAATCTTTTGTCTTGTCTAGAACACCTAAAAAACAACCCTAAATTCCCACATTGGGCTTGGGATGAGGAGAGTCAGATCCTTTGGTCGCCCTCCAAAAGTTCTGATCCTGCTTGGATCAGAGAGATGCTGCTGACTCCAGGCCCAGCTCTTCCATGGGTAAATGCAGCCCCTTCCCAGCTTGTGGTGGAGACATCCCTGATTTCCACCCGTGCCTCCAGGAACAAGTCAGGAGAATTTTTCTCTTGGAAATTGAAGTGGTGGGATCTCATTAAATGTCCTGCAGGAATGCTGAGAGTGTGTGGAGCCTCTGTCAGGACAGTGAAGGCAGAAGTGTGCTCGAGGCAGGGAAAAGCACTCACCAGCTGGGAATGATGGACTGGTGGAGGAGGAAGAAGAGGTTTCAGCCCTGTTTTGTGGTGAGGGAGCCATTGAATTCCAGGTTATTGCTTGTGCCACACAGGCAGCCAGGCAAAGGCTAAACCCTGTAATCATCCATTAATTAAGGTTGTGAAAACCTGTAGGATCATCAAATCCAACCAATAACCAGCACTGCCAGCCCCTCCAGTGAGCCCTGCCCATGAAAGGTCCCTGTTCCCACTGGCTGCAGCCCCTGAGCTCCTGCACACCTGAGCCTGGGTCAGTGGCAGAGGCTCAGAAAGGTGACATTTCCTGGAGAAACCCCAGCCCAGGAGAAGACAGGGATACTGGTACTGCAGGGAAAGCTTCTGCTGGAAAAGTGATCCCAGAACAAACACAGGGTGACTTCTCACAGGACAGTGTCACACCAGGACACAGGGAATGGCTTCTCACTACCAGAGGGCAGGGTTAGATGGGACACTGGGAAGAAATTCTTCTCTGTGAGGGTGGAAAAGCCCTGGCACAGGGTTTGGAGTCCAGCTGCTTCTCTGCTACAATGGTTTGACCCTCTCAAACCAATTTGGAGCAACCTGGCTCTGTGGAAAATGTCCCTGCCCATGGCAGGGGTTGGAATGAGATGGGCTTTGGGGTCCCTCCCAGCTGAAAGCATTCCATGATCTGAAAGCATTCCATGATCTTGGAGCAGGGAGGGAGGATGGGGGCTGTGGCCAGGTCTGTGCTGAGAGTGGCTGCTGACACGAATCAGCAGCAAAGGGGATCTGAACAGGAGGGTGGTGCTGGGCTGGGCTCTGTGTGTGGGGTTTAACACTCAGGTGAGACCCCCATGTGCTGTGTTCATGCTGAATTTGGGTGTTTGGAACAGTGCAGTGACCATGGAAGTGTCCTGGGCACCATCCTCCCCCTCCACATCGTGTCTTTAGGCTGTGCAGGAGCCCTGGGGGATTTGGGGATTCACAGCAACCACAGGGTGAGCTCCAGAAAGCTCCAGTGGCTCCTGGGGATGGCTGAGCTCGGGGCAAGAGCAAATCAAGGGCATCCTCTTGGAAAGAAAAGGCAGGGACAAGGAGCCACAGCAGACCTTGGCACTGGGAATGTTTGCCACTCCAATATTGCTGGCTGCAAGTGTGATTTTTCCCTCTGCCAGTGGGTTTGTGTACACAGAACCTGCACCACCGTTGCAATGACACCACTCTGAAGTGTTCTTTCTGTCACTGCTTGTTCTCTCCAAGGAGCAGGACAACCTGTCCTGGCACTTTCCTCCCCAGTGGCACTGAGCCACTCATTGTCAACAGGATCTGGGTACCTGCAAAGCCAGGGCAGCTGCTTGGGTCAACTTAGTTCTTGTCTGGACTTGAAAATCAGACCTAGAAGCTTGTTCTAGTCTTATTATTGTTTTATTTATTAAGATTATTCTCAGTATTTATATTCTCAAACTCAATATATTCTGAATAAAATAATGAGGATAATTGCTCCAGTCACCATTTTGTGCTTTATTCTCCCCAAAATTCACCAGCACTTGCCCAGGAGGATAGGGCAGAGGGAGAAGGTTTGATTGGACCTTTCTCCCATTTGGTTTAGCTTGAATTTCAGGTGATTTTGGTAACTTCAAGGACCAACTTCATGTATTGATTTCAGGGCTGGCCAGGCAGGATTTTGCTTCCCAAGATCAGCTGAGGTTCAGCTGCAGCACTGCAATGAATTTAGGGCCAGAAGGGACTTTTAGATCACACAAACAGGCCCTGGAAAGTCATTAGATGCCTCTTTCCTGAGCCTTGGATTTGGTGTTTGTCGAACATAAATCTTCTGAAAAGGTGTTCAGGGTTGATTTAAGGATCTCGGGAGATGCTGAACCCAGGGCTGCCATTGGTAGTGGCTTTTAAAGGTTAATCACCTTTGCTGCTAAACATTTGTGCTGTATTTAATTTGGCTGTCTTTAACTTTTTGGTTGTTGGTTATTGCAGCGTCTTCCCCAGCTGGGAGAAATCACCTGGCATTTTCTTTGATCAAACTCCTTTCCCTCCCCACTCGAGACTAAAGAGTTTCCCTGTGTCCTTCAGCTGAGCTGTGTTTTATCACCCAATTTATCCTCACAGATTGGGGTGATGAATCCTCTTTTACCTTCCAGCTTTCTCCAACTTCCCCTCTTTGGTTATTTGATAAAAAATAGAAATTAAAAGGGCTTTGGAAAACTGAGGGGAGGTTTTACAAGCCAACAGGACTCAGGGGATGGGAGAGGGTGAGGTTTGTGTCGTGCTGCTCCACTGCAGAAATGGCTCTGATAAGCTCAGGAGAACCCTGGACACTGCTGGGCTTGGGCCAGAAATGGGTGGGACAAATCAAAAGCTTTGTGTTTTAAAGAATGTAATAGATTTTAAATTGCATTTCCCTTAATGAATGACTCACCCAATTACCAGAGCCTGAACACCTGAGCCCGAGAGCCGAAGCCTCCAGAGAGACTTTTGCTTTTAACAATATTTATTATGCTGAGTGTTATCGCATTAGGAGGAGCCAGGGGAGGGGGAGGGAGGCTGTGGTCATGGGCAGCACCAGGGCAGCCCTGGGTTATCCTCCCCAGGAATTTCCAAGCACCCCTTGGCAGCAGGCTGAGGACAGGAGCAGCCTCTGCCCCAGCTCCTCGTGCTGGGGGTGGGCTGATTCCTCTGGGCCATCCAGGTGGGGAGAGTGGACAAAGGAGCTTTGGACTGACAGGGGACAGGGATAGATGGGAAATTGGGAAGGAATTCTTGGCTGTGA
>VWYE01016928.1:0-18116 GCA_013398995.1 Alaudala cheleensis
AAAAAAAACCCTTTTGTGTGGGATGACTGACAAACAAAACACCTGTTCTTTCAAGTTGTTAAAAGCTTTCAGCTCCACACATAAAAGATGAGCACTTGTTACATTTTGGGGACCTTATGTAACAAAGCTTGTTCAGGAAGTTGCAGTTCAGATTTCAGGGTAAGGGGCACAAGGAAATGTGCTTCCCCTGAAACTGTTCCATCTTGATTTGTCCCAGTGCCATACTCTGGAACAGTAAAGTTTACAAAGTACAAAAATGCTTTTCTTTTGCTGGTCCTTTAGAAATAACCTATGGACCTGCTGGTGTCCAAAATCCAGTCTGAAAATCACTGACTCAAAAGCAGCACCCCAGTTATTTCCATCCAACACCTGATGTTCACAGCAGCAGGATTGTTTCACTATTGCTAAACATGTCATTAAGTAATTTAGGATTATCTCCACAACATCTTACTGTGATGTCCTACCAGAAAGGAAAAGATAAAAGCTATGACCTGATTCCTTGCAATATATTCCACAAGAACTCCTAAAATACAGGTGAAATGTGGAAGAACAGGGGAAGACTTCACTGCAGAGCTCTCACTAGGCACTTCTGACCTTCTCTCAATGACTTATAATTCTATGTATGCAAGCAATGTGATTTCAAGTTTTTCAGATAATAATACTTCATGTTACATTAACAGATAATCTTAAAAACCCAAATAATTAAACTGTACCAAATCTCCACCTTTTCTGCAAGTAAGACAGTCTTCTGGAGCAAGCAGGGATTGTCCTGTGTTCAGAGGCAGATATGGCTCATATTAGGGAGGAAAGTGTTGATTTTTCAAATCCCTACTAAATAAGATGATCTTTCTGCACAGTATGTATTGAAAATTGGGAAAGAAAAGAAAACTGAGATGTAAAATCTTTGCCATATTGCTTGACATGCTCCATTCCAAGGAAAGCTGAATTGCTGGCCCACATGAAGCTCCTCAGGAGATGGATACCTGGATAATCCCATGAGACCTGCTGCTCCTGCTGATGGATGGACATTTGCTGCTACATGGCAACAGTCTGTCAGTCCATTAGAAACCTCAGAGAAAGAAAGGGAAACATGCCCATGCAGAGGAAAGTTCCCTTCTGATCCTGCCTCACCATGGAGTAAATTGGGTTGCTAAAGATCAGGTCAGGAGCAGGGTGCTCAGAAAAAAAGCATCTCTATAAACCATAACAGAACAAATGACCATGTTTTTGTTACTAAGCACGTGCTGCAGGGAGTGGGCCAATGTCCTACAGCAGGGATCTTCTCATCTTGCCTGGCACAGGCTGCAAAATCACTGGCAAGGGGTTCAGAATCCCTGAGCTACTCAAAGGATCTTGGATAACAAGAGTGGAGGGGAGGAGCAAAATTCCCCCCACTGGAAAGGGAGCAGTTCCCTGTTCTAGGCCTGCACAAGAAGGGCAGATGTCAGACAGCACCACCAGAGAGGAGTCAGTGAGCCACCACTGACCCCCTACCAGGTGTCCCAAAAGTTCCAATTCCATCTGGAACCTGCCTCTGAAAGCCATTCCTGTGACAGCTCAGCTATTTGCAGCACATCTTACACCAGTTCCACTGTCCAGAGCTGGCACAGAACCAGACACAAACATTCAGCATGTTGGAAATAGATGAACAGTGCAAAACAAATCAACACCCTCACCGGTATCAGCAAATATTTCCTTTCACTGTTTGTGGATTATTGTTAGTAAAAATTTGGACAACCACTGGTTCTCAATAAAAATATTAAACATGGAAGTTTTATTCAATTCTAAATGAAGCACTTGAATTTGCAAACACAAACAGGAAGTCCTGTAATTTGAATTTGTGCTATTTTGCAGCAAATTTAGAAAAGCACAGAGCAGAAGTAATGCAATGTGACAGGTGACCAGACACAAATCACAAACAGTTAAGGAATGCCATTTACAAAAGGCCATTTCTTCAAGTTAATCACCCTTATTAATAAACAAATACTAAGAATAACATGATTTAAAATAAAATGAGAGCCAATAAAAGTTTAACTCACTCAATTACAGCAATAATTGTCGATTACTCTCCATAATGTACCTTAGCCAGCACTAATGTCTGTCACTTCAGACTGCATTTATAAAATGACTGGATCATAAAAAGGGATTTTCAAAGCTACATTCCAATAGCTCTCAGTTTCCAAGCTATAACAGGTTTCCTTTATAATAAGGAGTGAGCCTTAGAGTGTGACAGAATAATGTATATCCCTGTAAATCTTTCCTCCTGGAAGATTTACTTATCCCCAACAATAGATGGAATAGTTTAGCACAAATCATGTCACAGTGCCACACCTCATGAAATGTCTTAAATATATCCATATAGAAACAGTTTCTAATCTCTTTCAAGTGATTATAAGTCTGGCCTAAAAGTGGGGTTTTTACTAAAAGATGTTTTTTTACTACATTTGGATGATAATGTGTTGCTATTCATGCCCATAATACAGGATGCAACTAAAATACAGGATATAACTTTAATTATCTTAGTGTCTCAATTGATAATGCAATCTGATTGTGGAATAAAAATTAAAGCTGAAAAAACTGTAAATTCTCTTAACATCTGATAAAAAATTCAAGCCTGTAAAATAAACAATGTTCTACATACTAAATTTTACACTATATGTGTAGAATTATTTACACCAAAAGACTTCTGCACAGTTTCATCCCCCTCCAGAAGATTAGGAAGCACATCTTCCTCGTAATTTTTTGCCCAACCAACCTCATTAAGGAGTTAAATTTATTATTATACAGTCACTCCATAGAAACAAGACATACTAAAATGTTCTAGCTCTATGAAAATATCAAACAGCTTGTGGTGATCAGTTACAATATCCCATTTGTTTTTTCCATGAATAATTGCAGTTTCTTACAACATCACCTAAACCCCTGAGAAAGAACAGATTTTATTAACTAAACATTAACAAGATTCAATACAAAGCACAGAATTAAGTATAAATAAACATAACATAATTAAAGTAATATACAGATGCCTGAGGGTATGGCAGAAATTAGCATATATGGAGAAGTATTGCCTCTCCATAAAGGACTCAAATACTTGAAAATGAGACTGTCAAATCAAAATGAGCACTAAGCTGAGCAGTATTTGTACATACTTTGGTGGTTGTGCAAATTAAACGGATAAAATAAAGGATATTCTCATCAACTCGTTCATACCAATTGCAATACAATAAGGAGAGGAATTTGAGAAGAATGCTAAAAATGTTCTTGTTTTTTCAACACCCAAGCAGAAGAGATACAAATTGGGCCTGATTGCTAACATCACTATCTGAGAATTTGAGAGAGATCTGTCATCTCTTCAGTTTCTTTCAGAAAACTGTTAAATGCACACAGGTACATGATGAAGCCCATGCATCCATATGAATGAATATGAGGTAATTTCCCAAAGTATTTAAACATTTCCACAGTTTCTTAACATGTTACAGACCTTTTCCCACACCCTCACTAAGTAGCAGCGTCAATGATTAATATTAATTCCTGCCAAAATCAGAAAACAAATTAACTAATTATTTCATCCTTGGTTTTCCTGCCCAGCACAAAGAAATGAAATTATCTCTTCCCAATTTGAAAAGGCAATCCACGTAATGCTGCTACACCAGAACACCACCCAGCTCTCTGACCATCCCTTGGTATTTCTCACTTGGCTGGGCAGGCCAGCATCACAAGTACCTTGTTTTGGTTTTTCTTTTGGTTTTGGTTGTCTTGTTCAGGGTTTTCTTTGCAGAAAAATATGAAAACCTGGGCATTTAAAACCAAATACTAGTGAAGCAACCAATTAATCAGTGCAATCAACTGAACATGCTGAGTACAGCTATATCAAGGGAATAAAATAGTAGCATGTCATTTCCATCAAAACATATGACAAAATGCATACCCTTTCCAAACACAAAGTCATGACAGTTCATTATGCATGATCAGCACACTTCCTTCTTGCCCAACAGCCTGCTCAGCAGAACCCTGTTAGTTTGAGTGTTAGGGGTAGGTGACACCAACTGACTGGAGTTATAGTATTAAAGGTAATGACTTCAACTACAAGAACCTCTGGAATAATCTGCTTCTCAACCAAGTTCTACATTCTAGAAGGTCATAAAGCTGCTTTAGTTCTGTCTTTTCCAAGGCACATCATTTTACGTTCCTAGGTTCCATTCAACATTTGGAGGCCATGTAACAAAAACCTGGATTAGAACATACTTGTGGGCTCTGTTTGTAACATAATACACCTACTGCATATTAAAAATATGAATAATAACATGCATAATTCATACAATACACACTAAGAATCCCCCTTGATACCCAAAATATATACATGTTTATATCCACACAGCAACAACATACTCCTCCTGCCACACTCACTCCATACATAGTGATGATTTAAGAGTTTATTAATAATTTGAAGAAACTATGGAACCACTACAGAAACCAAGACATTTACTACTTTAGTCATTAAAAGCTGAAGTAGCAGAGTTGATTTTAATCAAGTTTCATACTGCCAAAACTATTTCAGGAGTTTTCCAGAAGCGGGTAAGGACAGTGATTTCTAGTTCACTACAACCAGAAGAATATTACCTATAATTTACCCATCAGCCAAATTAAGCACTGGAAGAGCAGCACTAATCTGGATGAAAGTTTTGAAGATAAGCAGGGATAAATCGTTTTGTTGCTTGTTTTGTTCAGAACCCAGGTCATGTTCTGAGTTCTCTATGCATTCCCTCTCCAACCTAGGTCACAATTCCTCTTCACATCCCAGTTCCCTTTCTGCAGTCCTCCTGCCTTCCAAGTTTCTCTCTGGATTACACCTCAGACTTGCCAAGGCCATTTAAAGTTAATGAAGGCTGAAATTTTCTTCAGGCTACAATTCTTCCACAGCACTTTCATGCTTGTCTTTCATGTCAGTAATACTCTGTGTACCCACAGAAATTTCACTTAGCTTTACTACACTTGCACACAGGCAGACTGATGAAATACTACAGAAAGGAGTAGCAAATTTCATAACACATCATGCAGATCAAGCATACAGAGATTGCAGGGATGTTCTTCCCTTTAGACTTCATCAATTTCCAGAATAATATTTCAAGCAGTTTTTCAGAAACAAAATCCCAAAACAGTAAATGCTTGATCCAAAATCTCAAATAATTCTACAGCTGGTCAGCATCCATGGCTGCAAAACCTGCACTCATAATGAAAGGAAAGCAAACACTCAACTTACTATGTGTGACAAATGACATAAGCTTTTCCCATAACATTTTAACCCAAACAACTTCTTTATTTCTGGATCTATGAAGGATCCCAGTGAGTCGTTCTCACATTAGGAGAATGTTTCCAAAACACAGAGGTCATCTTCTTATGATCAGTGTATCACATTCATCACCATCAACAGTCTCAGAGGTGTCCAACTCTTCAAACCTGGCTGAGGGAAAAACTGATACACAAATCCAGGTGCTGTCATCAGGAGGTGGTGAGGGTGGGGACTACTGGGGTTTAATGCCAGCATAATACCTGAACTGGCACATGGTCATAACAGCTTCCAAACATAACCCAGCAACACTCTAGGGTTCCTTGAATAGCAAATAGTATCTTACGGTTCATTTAGTAAATGAAATGACATGTAACCTCCCTTTTTTTTTTCCATTTTTTACCAACCTTGCAAAGTGGTAAACAAAAAACCAAAAACTTAATACCTTCTTTTCATCTATGTAGATCTGGCATGACCTGTTTTTCATATATGACAAATCTCAGATTAGAAAATTCTGACATTCTGAATTTAAATTTAAAGCCTTGCAGTACCTGTGTGCTTAGCTGTCTGATACCCAGGAAAACATTCATTTTTACTAAAAGAAAGCAAATATCCATTTCCTTGGACCTAAAAGAGTGCAAACCCCTTTCTTTTCACTTTAAAAAAGGTGGATCCCTAATTTCCACATCTGTGAAGGACTCCTTTAAAGATCTCCTGGCACAATGCTATATTGGATTAAAAACCTTGATATTTTGTGGCAGGCATTTTCTTCTGTCATTAAAAGGCTGTGACAGAAATCACTTATGGGCTTTAAAAAAATAATTAAAATAAAATTAAATTCCTCCTGTTTTAAATGAGTTGTTTTAATTAGAAGTGGAAGAGAGACATAGCTCCCAAGTGACCCATAGTACATTTGAGACAAACAAAAATGTCATTTTCAGCAAAGAAAAGCCTGCTGGTGGGTGTTGAACCCCATGAGTGCTGAGCCACACTGATGATATTTGCAGTGCTCACAGCTAATTTACAGGCTTTCCATAAACATAGCATTACAGTGCTTCAATGACTCCTAAACATAGAGGAGTTTATCCCAACACGTCTGTCTGTAATTACCCTGCTGAAGGAAAGCAAAGCAGACAGTAATCACATCTTAGAAAAGTGATTCCTGGGAAATTACCATATAAACCTTTCCTGTTTCTGTCCTCTCTCTTTGAAATGTTTCCAAGTTTTGCTGCTTAACACATTTTTTAAAACCTCTACTGGTTAGAATAGAATTTAGAGCCATTTGAGTTTTTGGGGGAAGCTCATTGCATAGAAGAAGGTTTAGCTGAGGACACCCACCTTAGGAACTGGGACCCCACACCACATAATAGATTTTGTGATTACTTTTGCTTGACCAAAAACTGCCACATGCTGTTATCTATTCCTTGTAGGCTAAGATAAAATGCCTGACTGGAATTGGGAATTTTTTAGCAAACAGGAAACCTTCTTTTTCAGATTAGAAGAGCAGCACTGAGGAGATGGCAGTGATTACCAAGTGGCTCAGGCAGAGATGCAGTGCTTGCTGCATATCCATGGAGAACTCTCTCAGAATTTATTGTGCCAGCTTGTCTGGATGAGCCCACTCCTGGGTGAGCCAGGCTGGCTAATGCATCAAGGAAAAGACAAAATAGGTTCACAATTGAAGCTGAGCAAGCCCTGGATCAGTCCTAGCACTCCTCATTAAGCAGGTGTTTAAATTCAGAATGCACATGGCCAAGCTGCACGAGGCAGGTGCCAGAGGGAGCACAGAGCACCCAGGGCTCCCTCAGAACCCCTTCCTGCTCCTCACCCCAGGGCTCTGGGCAGCAGCAGCCTCAGCACAACCCCAGTGAAGACAATTCCAACAACTGCACCCCAGTCTTTTATTTCTTTCTTCAACATTATTGTTTGTTATTTTTAATTTTAAAATGAACATGTTGGCAGATCTAAATCATAGACTGAAAACCTGACTTTCAGTTATATGGGAACTATAGAGGAGTTAGCAAGGTTTCAACTCCAAGACTTATTTAAATTCAAGAGAAAGTCCTCAGCAAATTCAGCATCAGCCAGATTTATCACTAATGTACCAAGGAAAAATCCTGTTTTAATGAATGTGTACTATTAAAAATTATTTATTAATATTTACTTTATAGATCATATTATTTAGTATTTTAGTATAGTACTAAAATAGTAATGATAATGTTTTATTTATTATTAAATTACTACTAATAATAGCACCAATCAGCATGATTTACTTCCCTTGCCATGTGCTGAGTTTTAACTCCAGTGTCACTATATCATCACACCTTTGATTTGGCTGTCCAATAATTCAATATAACACTTCAAGCTGACAAGTCAAGCCAAAAGAAACTCAAAGCTCAATGCTTCAGGAGTGACCAGGTCTGCAGGCAGAATAGGGAACTCTGGCAAAGAGAAGTTTGCAATTCCATTCCCCTGCTGGCATCCTACCCTTGTGGCATTGCTCTCTTTAGTTCCCTGCTGCTTTCTGTTGTAGTGGAAAGCATAAAAAACTCTTCAAGTTCAGGGTTTTCTGGTCAGTTTTGTGTTTGGGGGGTTTTTCTCAATTTTTCATGTATTTATAAATGGATATCAAGTAAATAAGGAAATGCTGCCACTTAGCTAAGTCCATTCAACAACAAAAACATGATTTGCAGAATGTATCTCTCCAAAACTGTGACCAAACTGCTCTCTCCATTTAACATTCAAGATTCTTTACATCATCTCAAAAGATGAGGTGGAAACACAAGCACACAAAACCAATTAGCTTGCATCAAACCTTCATTATGACAACATGTATCGATGCTTCTTTATCCAATTCCAGTGGGAGAGCTTCTGAAATGGGGAAAAGCTGTTCCATAAAACTATCAATTTCTCTCTTGGGGTCAGTCAGGGTACTCAACCATGGACTTTTCTAATTGTCCACCAGCAAAAACTGCCTGCTGCAAAACATACACTCTGTACTTACACACAGAATCTTTCTTTGTATACATTGCAGTCCTGGTGAAAAATATCCAGAGACACATGATGTAGTGAGTGTCCTTTTATAACTTTAGACCCTTCATTGATAGTCCTAATGAAAACTGCCTCTGCAAACATTTTTTATGACTCCACTAATTAATTTGGCAAGGTCTGTAAAACAGTCTAAAAATTGATCTTGCAGACTTTCAGAAGACAACTACATATTTATCTGTGCTTTTGCAAAATGCTACATCAATGCTGAAGACTGCAAGAATTTAATATTAGTTTAACCTAACATTGCTTCAATCAATCAATAAAATTAGAATAATTTACTCTCCCAAGACTAAATGCTGAATTTAGCACTTTTTCCAGATACACAGCCAGATGAGACCAGAGAATTAATTTCATTAAGAGTTCTTTATGCTGTGCTCTTCTAAAACTGAATTTAACTTTTCCCATTGGCCCCACTTGGTTATGATGGCCCTTGAATGAAATTTATCTTGGGATGCACAATACTTTAAATTGCCATCAGCATGAAGCATCACCAGGATCAGCGTCTGAATGAGGCCAAAGGAAATAATTTCTGTGCCACCATTTTCAGCATGGAAAGCTTTCCTCTAAAATAAGATGTTGGCTGTCACTTGGCACAGCAGGGAGACAAAACTGTCAAAGAAAACATCTATCTCCTTTGATACATCTAACTCTTCTAATGCTTAGCACTGCTAAAGGCTTTAAATTCTCTCTCCTTCAGGGAAAAAAGAAGTCTCTTACAAGAATAAAATATTATTTGGTTTAATTCATTCTACAGGAGAAAAGATCTTCTGAAAGCTGAATGATGTTCCCAAGGCCACAAGCCCTGCAGGTCTAAAATGTCCTGTGGGCTTAAGGCTCACATTCTTGAAGATATTTAGGTAGCTGCCCAGTCCAGTTAAATTCAAAGGGTTATCACAGCCCAAATTCCTTTGGGATCCAGGCATTGGTATATTCCTAACACATCCCATCATTTAAAGCAGGGCTCTGTGTTTAATAGCTGTTGGTATTGCTCTGAGAGAAATACCACATCAGCTACATGTACACTTTCAACATAAAAAACAGAAACAGGAACTGCCAGAGCTCGTGGATCCTATGGATTACATTGCAGCAGCCAGGGAATGAAGGGTACAAATCTCACAGCTGGCTGCTTTTGAGTGGAGACAGCACTTCTGAAAGTTGCCAAATGACAACTGCAGAGCCTTGATGTCCTTGGAAACTTCAGGAGAGGCGTGGGTATAAACAAATCCATGATCTGTTTTCTGCTGTGGAAATCCCTCCTTACTGTTTACTGTCACCCTCTGGTAAGTGCAGCTTCACAGAGCAAGACAACCCTGGGAGTGCCAAGCAAAGCCACATGTTGTCATTCACCTGCTGAACACACACTAGGTGCTTGGAAGGATTAATTAGAGGTGTTTTCATACTGCCCCAAAGACTTTTCACACCAGTTTGAAATAGGACAGAGTCAGCTACAAGCTATGGAAGCACAAGCTGAGAATTACAGAAACTATGAGATGACACAATTAATCAGTATAAGAGAGGGCAAACAAACAACACTGCTGTCTTGTGCAGGTATCACCAAAGAGCAGAACCTCCCAGTTCACCACTGCCAGCTTGGGTGCAACAATTGCAGGGAGGGAGGGACATAAATAAGGACAGACCACTGAGGTACCAACACCTCTTACCTCCACCAAGGAAACTGAAATTATGCTCTTTTGAATTCATATTAAATCTGTCCCTATTAAAACAAGCAGGAAATAGCATTTCTTGCTCTTATGGGAACACAGTCAGCACAGGGGCCATTCACAGGGAGAAATGGTTCAGCAGAAGGTTGGAACTGAGCCAGAGGCAAGGCACAGTCTCTTCCCAGCAGTCAGCAAAGCTCTTACTGAACAAAAGCTGGAGCCATGGCTGTATGGGCCAAATCATTTCCCTGCACCACAGGGCTGAAGGTGAGAGAGCAGAAATCCAGCACTCCCTGAGCTGTGCCTGGAGTCTCACTGACTCCTTTGATTCAACTGTAACCATTTTAAACACCAAAAATGCATCTTTGTCTTTGCAGGAACTATCTTGGTCAGCAGTGCTAATGTGAATCCCCACAGAAGAATCTTTCTAACCAGAACAGAACCTCCTGGAATGAAAGGCAGGATTCTTTCTGGACACAACTCTCTTCTAACATTGTTATGAACACTTCAAAGCCCAGGATTGTTGTATGCAAGCTCCTCCTAAATGAGAATTAGTAGTTGCCAAGCAACTTTCAAAAGATTACCATTAAAATCCTATAGCAAAATAATCACTAACATAAACAAAAAGCACAGGAGTTTGTGGGGGAGTAGAAGAGTTTAAAAAAAAAAAAAAGAGAGAGAAAAGAGACAGCAGAAACATTAAGTTTTCAAACCTACTTTAAGCATTTTCTGTCACTAAATACAGTTCTGTAAGCAAAGCAAAGCTCCACACCCATCTAAACATTTGGACATTTTTCCAACAAAGAGAAATCTCAGGCTTCTGAACCTTAATAGCAGTTCATGCTTTTGGAAAATAGTTGCTTCATCTCCTCAGCTACCACTGCCACAGATCTGTATCTTAAACATGTGCTGAGGCACCTCTCTCACAGTCCAGCCCTTTAATCAGTCCTTAACTTCTGTATTTATAGCCTCATCCTTCTTCCCCCATCCTCTGTGCTGACCAACACTGGGGAAGGCCTGGAATGAACCTCAAAAGTTCAGAAATGCCTAACTCAATAATTACAACAACTTTTGGAGGTTTCTCCTCCTCCTTGGGAGGCACAGAAAATATACATTATAGACTAAATAGCCAGGATCACAAAGCAGACCTTTCAAATATAACCCTTCCAGCCAGGCAAAACAATTCCTTTGAAATCAATATTAACAACTTGAAGCTTTTATTATCCCATCCCAATTCCCTGAAGCCTTAAAGAGACAAGAGATACCAAAGAGTGTACACCATCCATGAGTCCTGTTCCTTGAATTTTCTGATTCTTTTTGCTGTCCTAAACCAGGACATCCATTTATAGGAAGTAAGAAATAAGAGTCCATAACACACAAAACTAAAGCATTTTCTAACACAGCAACAAAGGTATTTCCTCACTCCCACTTGTCACCACTAAAATAGCACATGGTTGAGGGAAAAAAATACTTTGAACCTGCCACGTAAGGGCTTCTGTCCTAAGCAGAGGGTAATGTATGTCAGGAAAGTCAGGTGCAGGATTGCCCAGGAGCTGCACAGCAGAAATTACCTGAACAAAACTTCAGTCACCCCATCTCTGCTAGACTTCTGTTACAGACAGAATTCAACAGGTTCTGAGGCCATGTTAATATAGATAATTGTTATTTTAACAGGCAGGCACACCAGATTAGCATCTGATACTTTGAGAAGGACCAAACATTGAAGTCTCAGACTCCCAGGTCCTGGAGGCTGGAGCTGCTCCCAGGCTGCAGCAGGTACAGCAACAGGGAGGTTCTGCTCCCTCAGCAGAAACCAGACNGGGCAATTGTTATTTTCACAGGCAGGCACACCAGGAGGTTAGCATCTGATACTTTGAGGAGGACCAAACATTGAAGTCTCAGACTCCCAGGTCCTGGAGGCTGGAGCTGCTCCCAGGCTGCAGCAGGTACAGCAACAGGGAGGTTCTGCTCCCTCAGCAGAAACCAGACTTAAATCAGCACAGATCAGACACAGCNTTCATTCTTTTCCCTGGCAAGAACTGCACAAACCAGACAGAGCATTCCCAGCTATCTAGGCCTAAAAGGCTGTGCTAGCTGCCAACACTTCTTGAGCTGTTTCTTCAGAACTTGCCAGGAAAGAAGGAAACAGTGTGATGCATATGATTTACTGTCATGCAGGGCACAAATGTTTGCTGACTGCACAAGGTATAAAATTCACCTCTATTCATATATATTTCAAGATATTAAATTCAATTATCCTCATTGAAATAAATTGTGCATAGCACAATTGTGATTATAAACTTAAATAGACCATCTTGCAGTGCAATAAATAGTTGATATTACAAGTTTTACAAAATCAATCTGCCCAGTATCTGTCTTTCCAAGAGTTGGATGCTTACAGCAGAGGTGTTTATCCTGCTCATCATCCTAAACCTTCAGTGAACAATTTAGCCTCAACATTCTGGTTGATGCAAGAAGGAAAAATGTCGCAACACTGAGATCACTGCAGTCAGAGCCATGGACACACAGCAGGGACTCACATTTACAGGGAAGTACAGCCTTGGTAACTATCTAGAGGAGAAAATAGAAGAAAGTTTGATAAAACACTAAAGCCATGTCAGGCTGGAAAGCACTCAGTCTCCAGAGTCAACACTGCTTTGAGCAGATGATCAGACACCAGACATCAAGAATCCACTGGGAAGCTGAGTTTTATTTTCATTGTTCAATCTACATATTCACAAACTATATCCAATGACTAAGGAACCCTTTGTGATTAACAACACTTTGTTAAATTTTTATGCTTATACCCAAATGTCTTGAGCCATCACAGTACTCTGCTTCCAAATATTACAATGCTGTCCTGACACCTGCAGCAGTTTTACATTTACATCATTGAAGAAGGTTCAGTTGTGCTGACACAGATATGTTCAGAGGATGGCACAAGAAAAATCAGTTCATAATGAACTTCAAAAATGCATCCCAAGCACTCATTCTGTTACTTCAGCATTTCCAATAAATTTTTATAAAGGGAGCATACATCAACAAGAAGTGGTGCATCATCCATAACTCCTAATTGTTGTGCTAGTTTGTCAACTTAGATTTGTGGAAGCCTTTTCAGCACATGGGAATTTCAATTAAAATGATACTGAGGTGCAAGCTCTCTGCAAAAACCTCCTGTGACTGAGGTGCCACATGAGGCTCCCCAGCTCAGGGGGCTGGTGCTCAGTTCCCAGTGATACAGCAATCATCTGCAGTGCCAACACACCATGAAACCCCAAATGTAAGTCCCTACAGCCTACAGCTATCTTTTTTGGCTGAAAAATACTAGATTTCTTCATGCAGTTTTTACAGCTATGTGCCTCCACAGCTTCCAAAGCTCTTCATTCTTCCAGCCCTGGTCACAAACAGTTTTGAGGCATGCTCAGGAGAATTACTTAAGAAGTCTAGCAATTATAATAAAGGTGACTCTGAACTCCCCAGGAAAGCAATGAAATGACTCCTAACCATTGTGTTATATTGAGCCCACAGTACCCTATTCATCAACACATGATATAAATGGCTTAACACCCATCCAAAAATCACTCGAAGGAAAAATACAACTGTACCTGAGATAGGTGTCATAAGACCAAAAAAAGCCATACCCAACACCTTAGCTGAGAATGCAAAATGTATCAAAATACCTGCCTTGGACCTGCAAAGATAGTCTTTAACTGCTGTATATGTTGTATCAGTATCAAATAATCATGCCCAAAAAGAATTACTTTCCTTAATATAGTCATAGGCAGAGAAATACAGTCAGAATCAAAGTAGTGAAAATCTAATGCATTTGAGATCCTCTCTGAGAGGATTTTACCCACATGAGATGTACATGAGTGAAAAATGTTCCAGTGACACATCCTTGAACTCAGCTTCACCCCACCCAGCTCAGATTAAACCACTCAATCCAGTGAGCCTGGGCAGCCAAAAGGGTGGCCAAAGGCTGTTCCTTGGACTGAAGTCAACCTAAAATCTGTGCTTGAAAACAGAATTTTCCAACTGCTCCTTTTACACTCATTCCAGTGAGGAGCAGAGCAGTTGTGGACACCAGAAACAAGCACTGCCTGGTTAATTTTAAGTCTGAGCAGGTGTTTTTTGACTACAGGAGACTGCCTCTGACAAAGAGCTGCAAGTGAGCAAAGCTTTAACCATGTTGAGGAGAGTCAGGGGTAGAAAAAGAGGTGGTAGGAAAATAGGGGTTTTTTTAATTAATAAAATGTGGACTGGATCAAATGCACAGTAAATTTGATTTATGATGGTATCAATCAACCTACTATGAAAAACTGAACACAGCATTCAGACATCAGTTCCCTCAGGATTGCTTGATCCCACTAGGCATGGTAAGGAGAAAATTATCATTAGTAATGTAGCATTATTTTTAATTGACCCAAAAAGCCAGCTGTCAAAGTGTTTTCGGTCTGCCAAATGCAGCTTTAGGTGTGTGGGAGGACACCTAAGGACTTAGATGTTTCTTACAAAGAAAACATCCACACTGGGAAATGAGTGAAAACTTAATCAAATAGATGAGGAACTGAGGGAATGCCTCCAGCATATTAAGAACTGCATTCTTAAGAGTATTACACTGTGTCTGTGATCAATTCCCATAATAACTACGTAGGAAAAAACAAACAAAACCAAAACAACCAGAAAAACATCCACCCCCATGCCTGTGCCACACTCCATCCAAAGGGGCTCAAACCAAAAAATGAGTATTGGTTCTATAACATCTTAGCAATGAAACTTTGATTGAGGAACTGAGGGGAGGGTCAAAATCCACCAACACACTCAAAGATCTAAAATTAAACTATTTTCTGCACACACAGTTTTGGAACTGGCAGTACCCTGTGACATCAGTGGGTTTGGGCATTGCAGTGTTTTATATGCATTTACTTTTGTGTTCTCAAAACGATGGGGTGAATCATCCTCACTACTCTCATCCCAAAAGAGTTCTCATCCCATTTAGACTCTTCTTGAAGAAGAAGTGAATGGATTCCTTGACAGTTCCTCATGCAAGACTCACCAATTCCCCCAAGCATGTGAAGGCAGAGATGTGAAATGCTCTGGAAGGGAAGATTCTGTGCTTTCAGTCTGATCATGAAACAAGTTCATGTCCTGCACAGGAAATACCTATATGGGCACATCTTCCCACAGTTGTTGTGGTCTGAAATTCATTCACATTTTGGAAAGAGGCCATCTATCATCCAGACTTGGCAATGCTGCTTTGAAATCCAGATCAGTTCTTTGCTCTGGTTCAGGGCAGAGCCGTACAAACGTGCTGGCACAACAGATGTCTGGGGGAAGGTGAGGAAACAGGCATGCTTCATGTTGTGTTGCTATCAAAAACAACTTACCATGGAGCCACAGCCTCTCTATAAAACAACATACAAATAAACCCAAGATGAAGTCATTTGAAAAATTCCCAACACCTTACAGGCAAAAAGAAGCAGAAGTTCTCCAGTATCTTCCATTATTTGTCCAAACTACAAGCTTGCAGTTAAGAATATTTTCTATTGTAGCTTACACCAAAAGAATCTACACTTAAAAAAAAAAAAGAGGAGGGATCCAAATGCTATCCTATCATTACAGTCAGGAGCATAAGCACTGCCCTAGGCATCATACCAAAAACTTTGACAGGACTGCACATAAGAAGTGATTTGAATACAAATCCATTGTGTAATACTGATATCAAACAGGGATCCTTCTAGTTGAAGACTGGACCAAAGAACACCCTGGTTTTGTTTTGTAAAGACATTTCTAGAGCCCAGAAAAGGCCACTGCTTCCTAACAGGCTTCTCTGGCAGACATGGTCCTTCCTTGAATTTATTCCTGTTTGAACTACATTACACAGCTTGGAGGGAGACAAACCTATACTCTCACATTTTCTGTGAAGGAGTGTCCATCTCAGCCTATCCACGGCATTTGTAAATTCTTCTGATAATTAATCCAACGTAAAGACTTGCTTACCTTCTGTGAATTTAAGCTCAAATACACTTCATCTCAGATCTTTGTTACTGAACTGAAGAGAAGGTTCTGTTGTCTCTTTAATTACACATTGTGAGCCATCAGCTCAAGCAGAAAGTTTAATACAAATCATTTGTTTTTCAACCCAGAATTTAGTGTTCTACTTTTATTTTCATTTTTTCAATGCTTAAATGCCCAAAAGTAGAAATGAAATGCAGGTGGACCTCTTGGAAGCAAAGCCCACCATGTGATCTCCTTTATCCATGAGGAACTGACTGTAGCCAATACATGCACTGGTCTGAAGCAAAACTAAGAAGGAATTTCATTTACAGATGTAATTTAGATACACTAGCAAAATCCTCATGACTACAGTTCTACCTCCTAGCCTTGGCTATCCATTACTTAAAAATATTCCTGTATTCATGGGAATCTGGCACAGGATTTTTGGACTGTCAAATGACAGAAAGCTTCTATTGCCCTGCTTTGCTCCAGGTGCTAGTTAGATATAATTGGACCTTTGATATATTCAGACAGTGAAAGCATTTTTTCAGTTATCAAACTTTATGCTCTTATTTAATTATTCTGCACCCTCAAGCATAAAATGCATTATTTACATAAAACACACTTCATTCTCTATCAGTTATTTCCTCACTGTGTTGACTGACTGCAGCTTTATGAAAACTTCAGGGTTTAACTTCTTATCTATTCTATGCAAAAATAGATGTAAATAACATCAAGCCACTAACAAATAAACATCTCTTAAAAACCAAGTGTCTGATTCCTAATGATAGAAGACCTAAAATATTCTGTACCTTCTTAACTGCAATTACTACAGCAATTGTAAGAGTAAATCAAAATCAGCTACAGAAGGCAGGAGGAATAAACACAGAGTCCCTTCATGGAAGACCTTATTAAGGAGGGGAAGGATGAGGTGTTTGGGTTTTTTCCACCTTCAGCTACTGCCATTCACAGTTCCCCAAAGAAAAAACCAGTTTTTTTCCCCTAATGTAGAAAATTGACCAAACACCCTAATCCTGACAAGTCATTTTGGTGCACAGTTCTTTTACAGTGACTGTAAGCCAAGTTCAACTAATTACACATTTAATTGTCTCCAGAAAGATAAGAATTAATTCACAAAAATAATAAAAAAAAGCCTTGGCTACATGCTGTAATAAAAGCTATCTGAATGTCTTACTGTAATTAAAGTCTTGGAGACACTGAAATGAATCTATTTTGGCAAACCTCCAGTATACAACAATCAGACACTGACTTTGAAGCTCCTTAATATATAAAGGAAGAATAATAATGGGGCTGAAAGAGAAATTACATCCAAACTCATTCAAGCATTAAATGGGGAAAAAAACCAACAAACAAAGCACAAAAGAGGAAAGAAAAAAAAAAACCCCACACCTTTCACCCAACTTGTATACCATTAACAAGTTCTCACAAAAACTCCCCATTTCATGGAGAGACAGATGCTCTGTCTGCAGACACGTGAAAACAAAACAATATTTCCTATGCAAATTATCAGAAGGAGCCTTTTACATTCCAGTCCCTTTTCCCTCTCAGCCTTGCCTGTCCCCATGACCACAGCAATGGGGATGGAGGGCTGAGCACTTCCCAGCCTCCCTGAGCCAGGTCCAGGCAGGACCCACCAGCTCCTGCTCTCCAGGCTCCACAGAGGGGTTTGACACCCAGGAAACAAACAGAGCTGTGCCTGAGTGAAAAGGGGAGATTAAAACACATTCCCTCCTTTGCCATTCAGTATCTTCAGTCAGCAAATGCTGCTCACTTCATCTGAATTTGATAGGAATATCTCTGAGCATTCACTGTCTCTATTTATTGCTTGTCTCTCCCTACCAGCAAATGCCACCTTACTTAATTCTGAGAACCTGATAAAATCTCTGTAACACCTGTCATGCTGGAGCCTTCCCCATCTTTGTCTGACAAGGAGAGCCCGATGTGACTTGATATTATACAAATCTCACTTTCTACTCTGCTACTCAAACCTGCCATGCCGGTTAGAGGATTGTCCAGCCAACAAAGGTCACTTGAAAAGGGTAATTCCCCAAGGAGCCACATCTTCTTACCATTATGTGCAGCAGGCTGGATGGCTCTTT
>VWYE01016935.1:12261-23794 GCA_013398995.1 Alaudala cheleensis
CCTTTGACCAGCAGGAGATGCAAAAGCATCTGAAGTGAGGATTTCACTGACCTCTGAGGGGAATTTTTCACAGGCACCTTGCTTGCACTGACTGTTTCTGTCTGTGTGTGTCCCTGTGCACATGCTATAGCAAATCTGGGAGAAATACTGCTTTTTTAGCTGTGGAAGTACCTTGGGTATCTAAGTTAGGCCTGTAAGCAAGGTTCACTTATAGTTATAAATTTACTTAAATGCTGCTAAGTGTTGTTCTTCTGCTAAGTTGTAAGTTAAAAGCTAAGTTGTGTGTTGCTAAGTGTTGTTTTTCTGTTAAGTTGCTAAGTAGAACTTGAAGGTTATAGCTGCAAGTTAGGTTACATGCTGTTAAGTGTTATTCCTCTGTTGAATTGCTAGGCCTAAACTGTAAGTTGTTATAAATGAAGGTGGAAGTTAAAGTGCTGCTCAGTGTTGTTAAGCTTTTGGGCCATGTTCCTTTTAATCCTTGTCTGCTGTCCTTTGTCCCAGGCACCTACACACAACACACAGCCACTTGTCGAGGCCACCTCCTGGGTCTGCCACAACTGTCCCTGGCAGAAGTGCCTTTGAAAAGGCACCCTGCGTGCCAGGCACACAGACGCTCGCAGGTGAAGAGAGTGATTTCAGTTCCTTGTGAGAAGCTGACAAGGCAGCTTCGCTCTGGAGGAAATCAGATGACGCTGGGAAAGAAAGGATGAGATGGGTTCTTCTTCTCCTCAGTCTTCTTTATTCGAAGGCTCCAGGGTCCAAAGAACCCAGAAGCTCAGTTTTATTTCTAACACTGAGGGTGGGGATACAAACTGGGACCAGTAGGAACTAAACACAATGTAACTGACAATGGTGATAACAAACCGGGAATTACAATTTGCATGGGGAGAGCAGACTCACGGGGTGATTACTTTTTTCTCACGCTGACTGAAGGCTGTCTCTCCAGGAGACTCCCTATGGTGAGCCAAGCTACAATGCAGCAGCCTGTGGGCTGCAGGACTCTCTATGGTGGGGAGGGTTCACAAATTTCCTGAGAGAATTGTCTTCTTTGCGGTAGTTGTAAGAGGTGCCACACCCATCTGCTTCACCCTAGAGAGTTCTCAGTTAATTTCTGTTTTGGCTAGCTGAATTTTGTTTGGGTTTTTTATTGCTTGTTCTTCCTTGTTGTGCCTTAGCTGTCCTGTAGACAGTAGAGTGAATCTTGCCAGCGAACTTGTGCTTTGTCACTGAATATTAAATCTGACTTCTGCTCATACCCTTGCCACTGATTTTTAAGCAATCTCAAACACTCATTCATGACAGCACCACCATGTCCTGCATCCCTGAGGGCCCTGACACCGAGGGCCCTGTCACAAAGAGCCACAGCCGGCACCCAACCACAGAGGGACAGACTGGAAGTGGCACGGAGCAGCCCCGGACTTGTGGCCTTGGTGCCGTGCCCAAAGCCCTGGGAGGCTTTGGCCACGGTCCCAGCCCCGCCCTGCAGAGCCCTGGGGCTGCAGCCCGGGCTGTTGGGGGCAGGAGGAACTGGCCGTGCCAGGGTCTTGTGGGCAGCGGCTCCGTGTCCCGCGGGAGGCCGGGGACGAGGGGTGTCCCTCAGGGCTCTGCTGGGCCCCGGGGCTCGGCACTGCCTCGCTCAGTGACACCCAGGGGCACCGAGCGCAGCCTCGGCGCCTTTGCAGGGCACGGGGAGCCGAGCGGGGCAGGGGCACCACGGAAACACCGAGTGCCCGCCCGGGGCAGAGCCGGGGCAGAGCCGGGCTGGAAAGCCGGGAGAGGCTGCTCAGAGCTGGCCCGGGCACTCGGGCACCTGCGAGACAGAGCCCGGCTCTGAGCTGACACTGAGCCAAACACCTGAGAAATGACAGCACGTTTTTCTAGGCACACTGCATTATTCTGTAGTTTCTCAACCTGAGTTTTTATCAGGGAACATTTTCAATGCTCATTTTANCAAGGCTTGACCCTTTGACCAGCAGGAGATGCAAAAGCATCTGAAGTGAGGATTTCACTGACCTCTGAGGGGAATTTTTCACAGGCACCTTGCTTGCACTGACTGTTTCTGTCTGTGTGTGTCCCTGTGCACATGCTATAGCAAATCTGGGAGAAATACTGCTTTTTTAGCTGTGGAAGTACCTTGGGTATCTAAGTTAGGCCTGTAAGCAAGGTTCACTTATAGTTATAAATTTACTTAAATGCTGCTAAGTGTTGTTCTTCTGCTAAGTTGTAAGTTAAAAGCTAAGTTGTGTGTTGCTAAGTGTTGTTTTTCTGTTAAGTTGCTAAGTAGAACTTGAAGGTTATAGCTGCAAGTTAGGTTACATGCTGTTAAGTGTTATTCCTCTGTTGAATTGCTAGGCCTAAACTGTAAGTTGTTATAAATGAAGGTGGAAGTTAAAGTGCTGCTCAGTGTTGTTAAGCTTTTGGGCCATGTTCCTTTTAATCCTTGTCTGCTGTCCTTTGTCCCAGGCACCTACACACAACACACAGCCACTTGTCGAGGCCACCTCCTGGGTCTGCCACAACTGTCCCTGGCAGAAGTGCTTTGAAAAGGCACCCTGCGCGCCAGGCCCACAGACGCTCGCAGGTGAAGAGAGTGATTTCAGTTCCTTGTGAGAAGCTGACAAGGCAGCTTCGCTCTGGAGGAAATCAGATGACGCTGGGAAAGAAAGGATGAGATGGGTTCTTCTTCTCCTCAGTCTTCTTTATTCGAAGGCTCCAGGGTCCAAAGAACCCAGAAGCTCAGTTTTATTTCTAACACTGAGGGTGGGGATACAAACTGGGACCAGTAGGAACTAAACACAATGTAACTGACAATGGTGATAACAAACCGGGAATTACAATTTGCATGGGGAGAGCAGACTCACGGGGTGATTACTTTTTTCTCACGCTGACTGAAGGCTGTCTCTCCAGGAGACTCCCTATGGTGAGCCAAGCTACAATGCAGCAGCCTGTGGGCTGCAGGACTCTCTATGGTGGGGAGGGTTCACAAATTTCCTGAGAGAATTGTCTTCTTTGCGGTAGTTGTAAGAGGTGCCACACCCATCTGCTTCACCCTAGAGAGTTCTCAGTTAATTTCTGTTTTGGCTAGCTGAATTTTGTTTGGGTTTTTTATTGCTTGTTCTTCCTTGTTGTGCCTTAGCTGTCCTGTAGACAGTAGAGTGAATCTTGCCAGCGAACTTGTGCTTTGTCACTGAATATTAAATCTGACTTCTGCTCATACCCTTGCCACTGATTTTTAAGCAATCTCAAACACTCATTCATGACAGCACCACCATGTCCTGCATCCCTGAGGGCCCTGACACCGAGGGCCCTGTCACAAAGAGCCACAGCCGGCACCCAACCACAGAGGGACAGACTGGAAGTGGCACGGAGCAGCCCCGGACTTGTGGCCTTGGTGCCGTGCCCAAAGCCCTGGGAGGCTTTGGCCACGGTCCCAGCCCCGCCCTGCAGAGCCCTGGGGCTGCAGCCCGGGCTGTTGGGGGCAGGAGGAACTGGCCGTGCCAGGGTCTTGTGGGCAGCGGCTCCGTGTCCCGCGGGAGGCCGGGGACGAGGGGTGTCCCTCAGGGCTCTGCTGGGCCCCGGGGCTCGGCACTGCCTCGCTCAGTGACACCCAGGGGCACCGAGCGCAGCCTCGGCGCCTTTGCAGGGCACGGGGAGCCGAGCGGGGCAGGGGCACCACGGAAACACCGAGTGCCCGCCCGGGGCAGAGCCGGGGCAGAGCCGGGCTGGAAAGCCGGGAGAGGCTGCTCAGAGCTGGCCCGGGCACTCGGGCACCTGCGAGACAGAGCCCGGCTCTGAGCTGACACTGAGCCAAACACCTGAGAAATGACAGCACGTTTTTCTAGGCACACTGCATTATTCTGTAGTTTCTCAACCTGAGTTTTTATCAGGGAACATTTTCAATGCTCATTTTCCTTTATTTTGTTTACCCTTCAGAAAGAATTACCATTGTATTTTGTTATGTGTGAGGAGGGATGGGCTGGGAAAGGTTGTGGGTAATGGAGTTTTGTATTCAATATATTTTCAAAAATGAGATGTGACAAGTGCAGACTTGGACTCCAATAGCAGTGTCTGGTTCCAGACTGCTCTGCTTTTCACTGTGAGATCTCATTTCTTTCAAATCCAGCAGTCAAAGCCCTTGAAACACAGAAAAGCTGGGAATCAGGTTAAAGCCCTTGGAGGGTTTGCTCTGTCCGTACATTCCACATCTCCCCTGGTGTCCATTCAGCCTCTGCACTCCTGTCCTACGTGCACATTGTGGTATCCAGAGTTCAGTACTTTAATAGATGAGTAGATATATGTGATTATTGTATGTACAATTGTGTGGGAGTGAGTTATTGTGATGGCATATTCCATGATCCTCTGCTTTGTTTCCGAAGAATAGTTATTGTATCTTTAAACCTCGGAAGCCCAGGGCGGGAGGTGCGTGGGGCCGGAGGGGCAGAGGCTCCTTGTTCACTGCGCGGGCGTTTTGAGGCCTCGCTGCTCGGCTTTGCCGCGGCTCTCTCTGTGCCCCGCGGTTTTGTGTTTGACTGAAAAGCTTTTCTGGCCCAGGCAAACAAAGGATTTTTCCCCTTTCCTCGGTGGGGAGAGGCTGCAGTGGCGAGCCTTGGAGTGCCTGGAGGCGAACTGAGCAGCTGCTCTGTGGGAGCGCGGGGGCTCCGCGCTGGCAGGAGCGGAGCGGCGCCGCTGCAGCCCAAAGCCGCTGCGAGCCGGGCCGAGCCGGGAGAGAAAACACCCCGAGGCTTCAGCCCCGCTGCTTCGCCTGCCAGCACCGTGCCCGCGGAGCCCAGCTGGGGAGGAGTTCAACGCTGGGCGAGCGCCGGGCGGATAGCCCCTGGTTGGATTTTCCCCTGGGGGAGAAGCCAGTGCTGCCTGTATCCAGCGTGAGTGAGGATTTCTCTGGCATTTTGAGTCTTTTGTCCCAGGGTGTGTGTGGGGATTAAGGTCTGAGAATTTAATATCTACCAGTTTTTTACTTTTTTTTTTTTCTTGCCTTGTGGACATTCTGGGTTTTTTTAAAAAACCGTTGGAGTTTTTTTCACTTTCATTTATTAATATCCATTTCCTCTTGGTGGAAAGGGATTGTTGGAACCCTGTAGAGGAGACAACACTCACTCCAGAGTGTCCTCTTTAAATTGTCTCTCAAACTGAAACACCCTACAAGTGCTTGGAATGTGGAATGAGCTTTAGCCAGAGCTGCCACCTGATCCGGCACCAGGAGATCCAAACTAAGTAACACTGCTGGTGCTTGGAATGTGGGGAGAGCTTCAGCAAGAGCTCCCACTGCATCAAGGACCGCAAGATCCACACTTATGAATGGCCCTACGAGTGTGGGGAGTGTGGGAAGGGCTTCTCACAGAGCTCTCACTTGACCTGACACCAACGGAGGCACCGGTAAGGGAAGCCCTGTGAGTGCCCTGAGAGGGGGAAGAGCTTAGTGCTCTGCTCCAGCTCCATCCCCCATGGGAGAATCGGTGTTGGATGATCCTCAGTGACCCAGTTGGGCAGAGTCCTGGTGACTCATTCCAAGTGATTCCTGTTGGGTGGGGAGAAGGTGTAGGAGAAATTTCTCTCCCTTCTCCTGCTGCTGTGATTTGGTTGGTAATAAATTCATTCCCTGTGTCCAGGCTGGGTCATGTTTTCTTGCGCCAGTACTTGGGGTGGGATCACTCCTGTCCCTTTGCTTAATTCCTGGGCCTCTTCTTAGTCAATCAGAGAAGGCTTGAAAATAATGGAATTTTGAGAGGGGAGAGGTGTCAGAACCTGCCNTGACACCAACGGAGGCACCGGTAAGGGAAGCCCTGTGAGTGCCCTGAGAGGGGGAAGAGCTTAGTGCTCTGCTCCAGCTCCATCCCCCATGGGAGAATCGGTGTTGGATGATCCTCAGTGACCCAGTTGGGCAGAGTCCTGGTGACTCATTCCAAGTGATTCCTGTTGGGTGGGGAGAAGGTGTAGGAGAAATTTCTCTCCCTTCTCCTGCTGCTGTGATTTGGTTGGTAATAAATTCATTCCCTGTGTCCAGGCTGGGTCATGTTTTCTTGCGCCAGTACTTGGGGTGGGATCACTCCTGTCCCTTTGCTTAATTCCTGGGCCTCTTCTTAGTCAATCAGAGAAGGCTTGAAAATAATGGAATTTTGAGAGGGGAGAGGTGTCAGAACCTGCCATGGGGCGTGTGGTGGCAGCTGGGGCCCTACTGGTGGCACTCCCCGCTGGCTGGGAGCGTGGAGCTCTTGGGTGAGCAGGTGGGGCAGGAGGAGAAGTGATGGGGTAGTGAAAACAGTGGGGAGAGAAAGGGAAATGGGGAGGTGGAATCCCCAGGCAGATGTTGGGGGGGGTGAGGATGGCCACTGGGGAGTTATGGGAAAGGGGGAGAAAAATATGGGGAAGGGTGGAACAGAGGAACTGGGAGCACAGGAAGAAGGGTCCCATGGGGGCCATGGGGCACTGGGGATGTGGAGTTGCCCTGGAGCTCTTGGCTACTGGGGTGGGGTGCTGGGGGGGCCACCGCCGGACCTCCTGCACACACAGGGCTGTTCCAGGAGACGGTGAAGTCCAGGTGTCACTTCATTATGGGCACTGACCAGGTGAGGTTTGTGGAGAGGAACATCTACAACTGGGAGCAGCTCCTGCACTTTGGCAGCAATGTCTGGCTACGGGGGGGACACCTCCTTTGGGGAGAAGTTGCCAGGTACTGGAACAGCACCCCAGAATGGAGGCAGTACAGACGGGCTGTGGTGGACAGGCGCTGCCGGCACAACTTCGAGTTGTCCACCCTGTTCCTCGTGGAGTGCAGAGCTGAGTGTGGGGCAGATTGTGTCCCCTCGGGCCCTGCCCTGGGAATGACCCTGGAGCCCCTCAGAACCTCCCTGGGAATCACCCCAGAGCCTTTAGCCCTCCTTGGGGCCATCCCCGTGGCCTCCTGCCCCCTCACCCCAAGTGATTCCCAGTCCATCCTAGTCTCTCCCAGTGTCACCAAAGTCCTTCCCAATTCCTCTCAGTCCACAGCCATTCCATTTCCAGTCCACTCACAGTTCTTTTAACTCCCCTCCCATACCTCCACCCTCTCTCCCCAGTACCCTCCAGTGCCCCCCCAGTCCATTCAAAGTCCTTTTCAGTCCAATCCCAGACCTCCACCCTCTCCCCCATTGCCCCAATCCACTTCACTCTCTCCCAGTGTTCCCCCACTCTGCAATTTCATTCCCAGTCCCTCTAAATGCCACACCAACCCTGTCCTGTCTGTCTCAGCTCCCTCCCAGCTGATCCCAATGTGTCCCCACTCTCTCCCAGTGCCCCCCAGCGTTTCCATCTTGTTGGGGCCCTCGAGCTCCCAGCCCAACCCTGGCCACCTGCTCTGCTCTGAGATGCATTTTCACCCTGCCGAGATCCAGCTGAGGTGGTTGCAGGGCCAGCAGGAGCTCTCAGGACACATGGTGGCCACTGCCATGGTCTCCAATGGGGACTGGACCCACCAGCTACTGGTGCTGCTGGAAACCCCCCCAGCACGGCGTCACCTCCAGCTGCAAGTGGAGCATGTCAGCCTGGGGCAGCCCCTGAGCTGGCACTGGGGCACGGCCCGGCCCTCACAGCGCCAGGGGTACCCGAGGAGGCACTGGGAGGGGGATTGGGGTGTGTTGAGATTAACTGGGAGGGAGTTTGAAATAGCCTGGTTTAAACCAGGAGAGGGGCTCAGGGGTCTAGAAAGAGAAAAAGAGTCTGAAGGATGCTGGCAAGGGTGGGATGGGGTTCTGGGGGTCCTGGTGGACACTGGGAGGGAGTTTGGGGCTGCTGGGTGTAACGAAGGGATTTGAGTGAGCCTGGAGGGGCTGGAAGGAGATTGGGGACTGGAAAGCGGGGGTTGGAATGAGGTTGGTTGTGCTGGGAAGAGACTGGGAAGGGTCTTGGTGAGTCCTGGTGGGGCTGAGAAGGGACTGGAAGAGGATTTGGGGGTCTTGAGGCAGTGGAGAACAACTGGGAGAGGGTTGTGGGAACCTGAGAGGGACAGGAGGGGCTTTGGTGGGTCCTGGAGAGGCAGGGAAGGGATTGGGAGGGGGTGTCAGGGGGTTCTGGGGGGGGTGGGGGAGCGCGGGGGGGGGGGTGGAGNGGAGGGTGCGTGGAGGGGCTTGGGATGTCTGTGAGAGGTTTTGGGGGGCCCTGACCCCTGCAGACCCCCCAAAGATGTCCCCAGATGCTGCCCATGGCAAGATGCTGATTGGCATGGGGGCTTTGTGTTGGGTTTAGTCTTCCTGGTGGTGGGGCTCAGCTTCTACCTGCACAAAAGGTGATGGGGTTTCCTGGGAGTGGTGTCCCCCCTCCCCCAGAGCATGTCTGCTCCCCCAGAGACCCCCAGCACTGTCATCCCTTTTTCTTTGCCCACAGAGCTCCCAAGCCGGCAATGGCCGCAGCTCCTTCTTGTGTCCTTGGGCCCGGCTGAGACTCCCCTGCTCCATCCCAGAGCCAATTTTGGGGGGGGGTTCTGTGTCCCTCCCAGTCCCAGTGTCACTCTGTCCCTACTTGGCTTTTCCCAATGGTCCCAATTAGACCCAGTCCTGTTTACTGGGGTGCAGCGAGGAGGGACTTGGGGAGGGCCCTGCAGAGGGGTCGGGATTGGGCAAGAAGCTGGGGTTCAGGTGAGGAACACTGTGCGATGCGGGTCTTTCCAGACACTGGTGAGTCATCAGACCTCCTCTCTCTGATTGGCTGAATCTTGTTCATCGCTTTTTCGGATTCCTGGGAGTGGAGGGAAGGAACAGGACCGATCCACCAGCAAACAACAGCATGGGCAAAACGGACCCAGTCTCGATACAGGGAGTGAATTTATTACCAGCCGAATCATGGCAGCATAAGGAGAAGGGAAAGAAATCTCTCCTACACCTTACCCCACCCAGCAGGAATCACTTGGAACAGGGGTCACCAGGGCTCTGCCCAACTGGGGATCATCCAACATGGATCCTCCCGTGGAGGATGGAGTTGGAGCAGCGCACAAAGCTCTTCCTGCACTTGTGACACTCACAAAGTCACCCTTACTGGTGCCTCCGTTGGTGTTGGGTCAAATGAGTGCTCTGTGAGAATCTCTTCCCACACTCAGGACACTCATAGGGTCTCTCCCCAGTGTGGATGCGTCGGTGGACAGTGAGGGTGGAGTTGCGGTTGAAGCCCTTCCCACAGTCAGGGCAGCGGAAGGGCTTCTCCTCTGTGTGAATCCGCTGATGCAGGAGGAGATTGAAGCTGATCTGAAATCTCTTCCCACACTCAGGACACTCATAGGGCCTCTCTCCGGTGTGAATAAACTGGTGTTTTCTCAGGGCAGAGCTCCAACCAAAGCTCTTCCCACATTCCAAGCAGGTGTAGGGCCGCTCCCCAGTGTGGATCACCTGGTGCTGGATCAGGTGGGCGCTCTTGCTGAAGCTTTTCCCACATTCTCCACAATCATAGGGCTTTTCCCCAGTGTGGATCCTCTGGTGTTCCTTCAGCAGGGAGCTGAGGCTGAAGCTCTTCCCACATTCCCAGCACTCGTAGGGCTTTTCCCCAGTGTGGATCCTCTGGTGTTCCCTCAGGTAGCTCTTCCGGCGGAAGCTCTTCCCACATTCCCCACATGCATAGGGCCGTTCCCCAGTATGGATCAACTGGTGCCCAGTCAGGCTGGAGCTCTGGCTAAACCTCTTCCCACATTCACCACATTCATAGGGCCGTTCCCCAGTGTGGATCCTTTGGTGCCGGATAAGGTTTGAGCTGTGGCTGAAGCTCTTCCTACACTGCCCACACTCGTAGGGCCGTTCCCCAGTGTGGATCACCTGGTGCTGGAGCAGGCTGGAGCTCTGGCTGAAACCCTTCCCACATTCCAAGCACTTGTAGGGCTTCTCCACTCCATGAGGTTTCTCCACCAGTTCTGAGCTCTGCCTGGATCTCTGACCGCCTTCCAGACGCAGGGGGGATCTTTCTTCCTCACAGCTCCCTGGGCTGGGTTTGCAGCCATCCCTCGTGGGGCATGTCTGCAGCTTTTCCTCCTCCATCTGGCCACTCCTTGGGAATGAAAAATCCTGGTTAGGGGAAAAAACAAGAGGAGAGCGCCTTAGCCTGGGGGTTCCTGCTTGCTCAAGTTAATCTCAGAAGTCATTGGGCATCTTGTATCTGTGAGAACCTCCAGAACACCAAGGTTCAGCCCAAAAATCCTCCAAATGTCAAGACACAGATCAACAACTTCCCAAACATCAAGACTCAGCCAAAACCCCCTCAAAAAAAATATAGATTCAGCCCCTTCAAAAAACCAAAGCACCAACATTCAGCCCAATAAAGCTCAGAAACAACCAGATTCATCACCATGAAAATTGTGGATCTCTCGCACCTGGTCACCTGCTGCACGTGGGGGGGCACAATGCTCCTGGGGCTGGGGAGGAGGCTGCAGATACAGGGAGGAGTGGAACCTTGTGCTACCTCCTCTTTCTGCTCCTCCTCCTCTTTGTCACTATTGTTTCTCACACTCTTCTTCCTCCTAGTATTCCTCCTTCTTCTTTCATGTGCATACTTTGACCATTTTGTTAGTCAGCCCTGCTTCTCCTTCCCTTCTCCTGCTGCCCCCAGGCCCAGCACCCACTGCCGCCTCCCTCTTCCCCCCCAAACCCACAGCATCCCTGACGATGGGCTGGGGCAGTGCTGGGCTCTCGGCTGCTTCCGCTCGCACTCACTCCCCACTGCAGCCACTCCCTCCACCACAGCGCGGGGAGGGGGGGGCCAGGCCTTGGCGCTCCCCCCTCCCACCTCCCCAAATTCCCCTCAGGGGATGTGCTGAGGCCCAGGGGGAGCACAGGTGGGGTCCAGCCCTGCCCAAGGGGTCGGGCTGCAGCAAGGGGGACTTGTCCCTAAAACGGGGGACTCACATGAAAGGAAGAAGAGGAAAGTGTCTTCACAAACAAATGCTGAGAATCTGCTTGGAGATACAGCCAGGCACTTGTACATAAGGAAGTGACAGAAGAAGCCATAAGTTTCCAGAAAATGCTGTTAATTGACAACACCGACTGCTGTTCAGCCAAGATCCTGCTAAATTCATGAACTTTGAGAAGAACAACAAAGACCTAGCAGAGCTATGAATATCGTTTGCTATACAAAAGTGGCAGGCATATCAACGTGGGGTATGTAGTAGGTGGATTGGGAAGTCTGTTCCTCTCAAATCCTTCAGCCAATCAGGAAAGGGAGAGGGAGACGTAGCTGGGAAAATTAGAATGAAAAGGAGGCTCTGCTCTCCAACAATTGGAGAGAACCCATGGGAAATGTCCCATGGCCTCTGCCATTTATTATGAATAAAATACCTTTTACAGAACTCCTCTGTCTTCTTTGTGGACACAAACCTCTCGTGATGTCAATCCTACCACACACCTTGGGGCTCGTCCGGAATTCCTTTCAACGTTTGAGGCAGTGGGGCAGTGAGTGGAGCTGAAGGTGCCTCATCCAGTTTGGGCGATCACTTCCCTTGGGTGGCAGCAGCTCCGGGGATTGATTGGGTACCTGAGAGTGATAGATCAGGGGGGTCTGTGAAGAG
>VWYE01016939.1:0-16542 GCA_013398995.1 Alaudala cheleensis
CTTTTGTGTGGCAAAATAATATCAAATATTTGCATCAGTTTTGTTCAGGTCTTCAGGAGTTTGAGTGAAATCTTTTATTCAAGTGCTTGACTTTTCATCTTGGAGCATCTTTGAGTGGGAGCACATAAACATATTCTTCTCTGATTTTGTCATCTCTTGTAATTATTATGATTCTTTGGAATTCCTTGGGTCTCCTGATGTAATTGGCATTAAATTGATTTAATGTGATTCTGTCCAACACTTTTACCAATTCAGGCAACTGACGAAATTTGAATTTATGACCAAACAAAATAATCCCATCATTTATAATTTGGCAGATTTCCCTGGATTATTCCTTTACCTCTTGGTGGGAAGGATCAAGTTCATTCCTAGGGGTGTTTCCAGCAGAAGTAAATCCTTGTGGGTGAGAGGGGCTGCATTTCCTGGAATTCCCTGGATTTACAACTGATCCAGCCCAGGAAGGCACTGAGAAGCTCAGGAGCATCCAGGAGAGGAAAAGTAGGTCAATGGCAACGATCCCTGAGACTGCTCAAGGAGGAGAATTGGGATTTCAGGCCTGATCACTTCACACTGGATAACCTTGGGAAGGAAAGTAAGGCAGGGTAAAAATACCTCTGCTGCTGTGCTCAGCTCTGGAGCCACTGGGAATGTTCCCAGGAGCCACAGGAGATGGACTGGGCTGCTCCAGTCCCAAACTTACTCTGAGCAGCATCACCTCCCTCTCTGCTCTCACTCTTCAGTGAATAGTAGAGTCTATTTTCCAAGTGGCTCATTTTGGCAATCAGGAACTACTTTCTGCTGAAATTCCTGGTTTTTTCCCATAAGGAGAGGATTGTGTTGCTGCTGCTCCTGTTACCCCAGGAGGAGAGAGCCTGCTCTGTGTGTTCCTGCTGTGTCCATCCCTTTCTTCTGCCAAAACACTTTGCTTTTCTTCCCTGCCTGCCTTTTTACCTTTTCCTTCTGTCACTCCTACAGTTTATTTTAAACCTTAATTTATACCGAGCTCCTGCTTTCTCTATCAATATCACATCATTATTCTTACCTGATTCTCCTGATAATTTGTTTGCACTGGAATTCTTGGCAGTGAACTAAGAATTTCATTGTCTACCTACTCTCTTTTCTCTTGGAGAGTATAATAGAGTGGGAGGGAGAAGCCTCATGGTAATATTTTTATATTTGAAATGTAGCCACACTTTATATGCTCCTACACATGGTGCTACTTATAGCTAATGAAACAAGTCTCATCTTGTGGTCTAGAGCTTTTCTATTTTGGACGATTTGGTGCTAATTCTACTCATTTCTGCTCCCTCTGATGAGTGCTGCTTCTCCTCTCCTCGTCTGCCTCGGGGGGATTATTCAGGAAGGGACAATCAGCACTGCCTGGGAAGCACAGCAATCATCCTCACCCTAAAACATGAGGGAGAACAAGTGGAATTAATGGGATGGGGACATCTCAGTTTGCCACTGCAGTGACATGGAGCAGAATGGATCCTTTGGAAGCACAAAACTCACACACTCAACAGGTTCTGGCACAGGGGGACACAAAAAGTCCCATTTTGGGAGGCTTTTCCAAGTTCCCACAATCTTTCCTGCAATAAATCCAGTACAACTGCACCTGGTTCCAAGTCAGTGGTAATTTGAGGAGAAGAAAATCCACTGTATCTGCTGATCAATGACTAATTGAATATTATAATGCTATTTTTTGTTGTGTATCTTTATAAGCCACTCCAAGCAAACAATGATAGCACACACAGCAAGTAAATAGAATTTCAGAATAGGTTATCATTGGCAAAACTGATTCTTTTTAATCCCTGTGTCTTTTATAAAAGGAAAAGGATCCTTTTACAAAGGCACCTTGTTTAGTATAAAATAAAGATTTTTTTAATGGCACATCATCCTTTTTCACATCCCTCATCTCCTACCTTAGAAATTATTTGTTCTGCTGGGAAACCTGTTTTGAAATAAGTTTACTCCACACTTTGCTTCCTCCAGAAACTCTTTCAGCCTATTTTTAGGTTGCTTAGATTTCAAAGCAAACTGGGAGTGCTTTGAATTCACCTGAATTCAGAGGACACAGCACCAGAAACCTGCTGTGCTCCTTATCTCAGGCAGTTTGGCTAAAAAAACCACAAAGTCCCGTGATCCACACAGATATTGGCAAATCAACTCCAAATTCAGGGCTCTAATTACCAAGTAATTTATTGGGAACAGTCAGGGAAGCATTTAAAAATGCTCATTACAGACCAAATAAAATACATTTGACTCAGCTGTTTCCAGCTGGGATTTCTGCTTCCAATGGGTGAATGGAAGAGGAAAGGAAAATCTCAATTCTGAAATAAGGACTGCTGGTAGACAGAAATGCTCAGCTTGAATTTTTTTTTGCCATATCTTAATACTTACAGTCTTTTAGACACATTAAAAATTTATTTAATGGTTGGGCAAGAGAAGATTTTCAAATTAATTTCAGCTGGTTCATTTGAATCCCATTTCCTGATCACAACTGCAAATTAATAAACTTTTATCATCAGTTTTATTACTTAACTGACTCCACTATCTTAGAGACTTGTTAAATCCTGAATATTGGTTTTGATAAACATGAAAATAAATAATTTTGGTGTTTAAATGTATTTACACTCATCAAATATCCTTCATGACACCAGTTCCAGCAAAATTGATTGAAATTTGATGGTTTCTGTGAGGACCCTTTAAATAGATCTTAGGCAAATGTCAGTAAATTTAGTAGAGATTCCCTTCTTATTTTTCTTGCTTGTTTTTTTTTTACTAATTTCATTATCATAAATAAATCTTAATTTCCTCTCACATATGTGCCAATCTGGAATAAACCCCTCTGTGCATTTTCAAAGTTTATTTTGGTTCATGAATTTGAACAGTTCAGAGATTTTTGAGTCTTTCATGTCTTGATTTAAAAACACCATTTCATTATTTTTTTTCTCAACTGCAAGAAAGTTTTTCTTTCTCAAGAAGTTTTTCTTTGGAATGAAAATAAGTTCTAATTTAACAAAAAAAAAAAGGGAGTTTTGGCCTTGAGTTATACAGAAGGAGACATGAACAACTGAAAAACTCATGGCAAAGCTTCACAGAGAGATTCTTAGTGCAATTCTGTCAAATGGCTGGGGTTAAAGTGAATTATTGACAAATTGGAAGTGTATTGATTATGTGGGAACTTGGATCTTTGCCACAGGGATGGACCAGAGACCCTTTATGTGGGAAGTGGTGTGACAGAGAGGCTGTGACAGGTTTTTGGGGACAATAAAGGTGGCAGTGCACACACCTCCAGCCAGGCAGTCAGTCAGCTGAACCCAAAATTGATCTTATTATGGGCTGTATTTGTGCAATGTGAATGCTCAGCCCAGCTGTGCTCCCAGCACAGCTCCAGGGGAGTTTGCCCTGAGTGCTGCAGGATGTGCCCTGGCCATGGGCAGCTCATCATTCCTGCAGGAATTGTTCCTCTCAGCACCTCTCACCTTCCAGCCCCATGCTAAAAATCCACCTCACTTATTTTATTGTGCAGAGATCCCTGAAAACAGAGGGTGTCTCATGGCAGGCACTGCAGGGCCACCCTGAGCTGCCCAGATCCACCCCCAGCCCTCTCCAGCCTGGAAAAGACCTCCCAGAGATTGATCCAACCTGCATCAATCCCATTTCCAGCAAGTGCCACGTACAGTCCCTCCTTGGTCATCCAGAGATGGGGACTCCCCCATTCCCTGTCCTTTCCAGTCCCTTCAGCATCTTCCCCATGGCTGCTCTGGGATCCTGGGGTTCCTCTGAGCAGCACTGAGGACCTGCCCTGCTCTCTGTGTCACACAGAAGGACCCCATCAGAGTTTGGGGTGTCCCTCTGTGGTTTGGGGTAAACCAAATTATGGCAAGGCAGATCCAATGGGTTGTGCTGAGAATGGTCAGTGCCAGTTTTTGGGGTAAATCACAGTATGGAAAGGCAGATCCAATGGGTTGTGCTGAGAATGGTCAGTGCCAGGTCTGGGGAACCTGTGTGAAACAGCCCAATTCAGAGTTCTCCTGTTAATTAGTCATCTCCATTCTCCTTTCTGAGCAAAACACATTCAGCACTGAGATGAAGCAGCATTTGGATGTTTATAACTTGTTTAGCAAATCAATTCACAATTCCCAGTTTCCCTGCCTGGCCCTGCTGTTCCCTCCAGAGGAGCTGGGATCCCTGGAGTCAGGAGGTGGCAAATCCATTTGTTCTGCTCTTCCTGGGGCACAGCTGTTCTGCTTTTTGCCTGCCTGAGATCTCCTGAGGCCCAGGGGCTGAGTTCCTGCCCCATGTGCTCCCTGTGGTGTTTCTCCACTGGGAATTTGTACCTGGAGTGAATTTGTACCCAGAATTTACCTGTCTGGAGCTGCTGCTTTTCCCTGGTGACAGAGAAGGGCAGCATCCTTCTCATGTGTGAGAGAGAATCTTTTAATAACTTTCTATACCATAAAAAGTCTTTTTATAACTTAGACTTTGCTATGAGAGACCTTTGGACCAACATATCACATGACAGGGCTGTTAGTCACTTGTGAGTGTTGCTTTTCTCCTGGATTTATAAAAAGGACAAATTTTAAAGGTGTTTTTAGCTGTGATGAACCCACAAATGATAATTTGCTTTGTAAGTGTAACTCTGCTTTTCAGCAAAGCTGTGCTTTGTTTAAACCAGCCCCGTGGTCTTGCAAGGCTTAGAGAGTAACTTGAGATGTCACAGTGAGCACAGAGAGTGATCAAAATCATGGAGCAACTGCTCCGTGAGGAGAGATGGAATTCTTGAGGATTTTTCCACTCTGCCATGAGAACACGAAATGCAGAGTTATGGAGGGAGCCTGTGAGTTGATGAATAGTGTGGGAAAGGTGCACAGAACATCATTTTTCATCCTTTTTCATCCACAAGGAGCAGGCAGTATGCAAACGTGGAGTGTTCTTAAATAGCACGGAATTCAATTCTGGAATGCGCTGCCGCAGGAGATTGCCGAGGCCAAAAGCATGAATAGATTTTTAAATCTCCATCAGTGGCTATTGAAGTGAAACAAAAACCCTAAAAACACACACAAAACCACTGCTCAGGGTACAGACTCCTGCTCGGGAAGATCCTAAAGGGCTGATTGCAGGAGCTGGAGGTGTTGCAGGCCCTGGTGACACCCCGAGCCCGGAGAATGAGGTGATGAACATTATTCAGCCCCAATTAGGGATTTTGTCAGGGCCATATTCACTTCATGGCTTCCCCTTTAAAAACCCATTTAGAAATTGAATTTCATCAATGTCAGTCCATAGAGCAAAAAAATTTACCTTGGTCTTCAGCTCAGGGGTTTTGTTCTCATTTTAAGCCATTCTTTGCCTGCTTAAGAGTATCCAAAGGGAAATGACCCCAAAGAGATCAGAGACACAAAGAGCACTGCAGGATTCATCCTGTGGCTCCCTTCTCACAGTTCCACATTATCCTGGCAGGGAATGCCACTCCAGGCACTCACAGCTCTGATTTTCCTGTTTCCCTATGAATTGCACTTCCCTGCCCATGACACCAGGCATGGAGAAACCCCCCTTGATGGAATTTGCCAACAGGTTGAGCAGTGAAATCCACACTTCAACTGGATTCATCCAGCACTGCTGCCAAAAATAACAGAGATAACAGGTGGAGGGGGAGCTGGGATGTGGAGCCAAATGTTCCACAGGCATCCTTTGTTTTTTCAGTGAGAGGGAATTTTTCCATGCAATTCCAGCCCTGGAACACTCGTGGTGCTGGGAATGACTTGTCCACTCCTCTTCATCCCCAGAGCTTTCCTGATTGTGCAAACTCTGACTCACCCTGGGGATGCTGAAGTTCACCACCTTTGGCACTGAGAGCTGAGGTTGGGCAACAGCTCGAGCTGAGGTTCTGCTGCCCCTGAAATTCCTGGGGAATCCATTCTCTGCATCCATGAGTGCTGAAATCTGCCATGGCTTGCCTGGTGAGAGTTTAGTAATCCATAAACTCTCTACAACCCCTGATTATTAATAATTATACAAACATTTCCAGTGTTTGTTTTAAAATTTGTGGTAAATGTTGTATTTTTCTGTTGGTTTATGCACTTCTGTTGCTGACATCAACATCCTCCAGGATCCATCAGGGGATGGATTGACAGAAACATTTGCTTCATGTCTTGATTTCTTTTTTGTGTCTGAGCATTGTGGGTTAAGGGTTGTGCCTGAACTCGTGTTTGCTGTGTCCACACTCTCTATCACATGGATTTCTCCATTTTTGGGATATTAAAAAAAAAAATATCAAGGCTTTGTACTTTATACTTTGTACTTTTGAAATCCTATAAATGAGGATTGAAATCCTATAAATCAGGATTAAAATCCTGCTTTTGAGGAAGAGGTTTTGATATATCCCTGGGCTTATGCTGCAGCTTTTGCTGCCAATCTGAATTCAATGAAAAACCTGCTTTTTTTTTTTTTTTTAATTTTAAATTACACCCAATGATTTGCCATAAAAATGCCCTTTCTTTGCTTCTAGGCAAGAAATTAATTCTCATTATTCTAAAACTTAAGAAAACAGAATAGTGGCCCACTGTCTCTCTCATGATCTCTTGACATGGGAGGCTTTTTGGTCCATGGAGAGAAGATTCCAAAGGCTGCTGCGGAATGTTGCAGTAGATTCTATTCCCTGCTAAGTGATTTTTTTGGCTGAATAATCAATCTAAATAATCAATCCAGGTCCATTGATCCAATTTTGAATTCAGATTTCAATTTTCCTGCCTGCCCATGGTTTTTGTTACTTCCAAAGAGCACAGGGACATTTACACCTGCTGGCAGTGCACCCTCCTCAGGGGTTTGCTCCCTGTAGTACTTCACTACTCAGAGTCAGATCCCAGTTTTGCCCTCCCCTTTTATCACTTTGCAGCAGATATTGTCATACCTGAGAAGTGAATTATCAACATTTACACTTCAAAAATCTCATCTTAAACACCACAAATCAGAAAAACACACTTGTAGCAGTATAAAAAGTTCTATGGCACTTCTGCTCCTGAGGAAGGGCTTTGTGCCCCAAAATCTGTGTCTTCTGTCTGAATTCTATCAGTTGATATAATTTATGTTCTCTTCCATGCAATTTCTGTCCAATTTTTTAAAATGAGGTATTTGGGATCACTAAAATTGATAATTATTAGATACAGAATACAAATAGTTAAATAGGAAAATATCTTTGAATCAGTGAGAGTCAGCATGATTGTAATTAATTATTATTTAATAATAGAAATATTCTGGATTATTAGATGAGGGTTAAGAATAGAATATGAAGTCAAGAGTTGTCTTTTGATATAAGAAAATCAAAGTCCACAGCATCAGTTTTGTGTTTGCAAAACTATTTTTTTTCCAAAGGCACCAATTGAGAAAATGGCTTCAAGTTGTGTCAGGGAAGGTTTAAATTGGATATGAGGGAAAATTCCTCCAAGGAAAGAGTTGTAAAACAAGGGAACAGCTCAGGGAAGTGGTGGAGCCCCCACCCCTGGAAGTGTTCAGAAAATGTGTGCATGTGGCACTCGAGGACATGGATTGTGGTGGACACTGGGGATGNCTGGATTATTAGATGAGGGTTAAGAATAGAATATGAAGTCAAGAGTTGTCTTTTGATATAAGAAAATCAAAGTCCACAGCATCAGTTTTGTGTTTGCAAAACAATTTTTTTTCCAAAGTAAATTTTTTTTCTAAAGGTAACAGTTGAGGAAATGGCTTCAAGTTGTGTCCGGGAAGGTTTAAATTGGATATGAGGGAAAATTCCTCCAAGGAAAGAGTTGTAAAACAAGGGAACAGCTCAGGGAAGTGGTGGAGCCCCCACCCCTGGAAGTGTTCAGAAAATGTGTGCATGTGGCACTCGAGGACATGGATTGTGGTGGACACTGGGGATGGTTGGATTTGATCTCCCAGGTGTTTCCCAACCTTCACAATTCCATGATTCCACCTGAGAACCCACTGAGTCAGAGCTCCAGTGGGATTCACCTTGCCAGAGTCATGGGGTGTTTCTTTCCTGCCTCCCTCCTGCTCAGCTCCCCCAGTCCCACTGAAACAGTTCCCAGCACAGGTACAAATCAAACATTTCACAGTGTTTGCACTGAAATGTGGCTGGAGAATGCAGGAATTCTGTGGAAAATGTTACCTGGTGATGGATTGAGATGACAAGTGGGTGGGTATGGGGCAGAGTGGGGAGCTGCATTTTTGCAGTTTTTAAACCTTGCAGTGGTTTTGTAAAATGGTTTCTAGGTGAGATTTTTGGAGGTGCTTCAGTGAGATCTCTGAGCCACTGCAGTTATCTCCAGGTTGGATTTTGGGACCTGCTCCTGTGGGAACTCTGACCATTACAGTGATCTCCAGGTGGGTTTTTGAGGTGCTCCTGTGGGATCTCTGACCATGGCAGAAATCTCCAGGTTGGATTTTGGAGGTGCTCTTGTGAGCTCTCTGACCATTGCAGTGACCTCCAGGCTGGATTTTGGGATGTGCTCCTGTGGGATCACTGACCATTGCAGAGATCTCCAGGTTGGATTTTGGAGGTGCTCTTGTGAGATCTCTGACCATTGCAGTGATCTCCAGGTTGGATTTTGGGGGTGTTCCTGCTCCTGTGGGATCTCTGACCATGGCAGGGACCTCCAGGTTGGATTTTGGGGTTGTTCCTGCTCTGTGGGATCTCTGACCATGGCAGAAATCTCCAGGTTGGATTTTGGGATGTGCTCCTGTGGGATCACTGACCATTGCAGAGATCTCCAGGTTGGATTTTGGAGGTGCTCTTGTGAGATCTCTGACCATTGCAGTGATCTCCAGGTTGGATTTTGGGATGCGCTCCTGTGAGATCTCTGACTATTGCAGTGATCTCCAGGCTGGATTTTGGGATGTGCTCCTGTGGGATCTCTGACCATTGCAGAGATCTCCAGGTTGGATTTTGGGATGTCTTTGAACCACTACAGTGGATTTTGGATTTTGGGGTGTTCCTGCTCCTGTCCCAGCTCTCTGAGCCCCCTCACTGCTGTGGCTCACTCCAAAGCCATCCCCAGAGCCCAGATTTCCCTGCAGACAGCAAACCAACCCCCCGTGCATAGCTGGGGCCAAAATAGTCCCAATATTCTCTTTCCTGCTCCTGCAGAGACTCTTGAAATGCAGGGTGAGATCATTGCAGCCTTTTGGGGTTTGCTGCAGTTTCCTATTTCTTTGGGGCTCTTTTTTAAGCAGGGCTGTCCTGGAGTCACTGTGTGAGCCCAGGACCCTGCAGGCATCCTGATAACCCTGCCCCACATTTTTAACTTTCTGGGGGATCAGAAGCTTCAGCAGGGACTTGCTGACATTCTTGGGAAGAATCCAGTGGCGGGCTAAGAATGAAGAGTGGCAGAAAGCCCTGGTTAATTAATCATCAACAAAGGAATTAATGCCACTGCAGTTGGTTTTATTTTTAATTCCCTAAGTTCACCAGAAAGAAATCCTGTGAATTATTTTCTTTTGCACCAGGTCAGGATCTCAGCAGCTGAGCCTCAAGTAGAAACAGACTGACAGGTCCCAATAAAGATCTACTGGAAGAAATTTATTTACACTTCTGTAGTAAACACCACAGTGAGTAGTGTGTGAACAGCCTGTGAGTATGTTTTGATTTGCTACCATAAATCAACCTGTTGCAGTCCATTTCATATTTCCAATCCCATCACAACAACTCCTTCCAAATCAAGAATTTTGGGGCATATAAGGTGCATTTTTCATGTGAGAGTTCCAGCTGAATTTCCATGTCCTTGAGTCTCAGATGCCTTTGTGTCATGAGATCTTTTATTAAAAAAAAAATATAGCACACTGTTCCTATGCCAAATATTCTTTTGGAAAGCTATTCTTGCTCCCACCCTCAATAGTAACAAGAAAATACTGCACTAGGAGTTATTTTTAAGTGGCTGGAAATAGCATCCATATTATTTCAAGCCACTGATGTATAAAATCTTTGGAAGAAAAGAACAGCCACTTGTTTATTGCAGGTTGTTTGTTCCCATTTGTTCATTCTGCAGTTTTAGAAAAGTGCCACGTGAACAGAAATTCCCATCCAAGATCATTTGTAAGCACCAGGCAGCCTCATGTACAAAAAAATGATATAAATGAGAATTGCTGTTATTTTTCTCATTTCTATTGGGATTAAACAAAACAATAAACCTTGGCATCCTTGATTCTTCCACACTGGGATCTGTCTGTTAGAGCAGTTCTCAAAAACTTGGAGAATCAATCCAACAGAAAAATATTTTCCTTTGTATTATTTTTTTATTAACAGAAATAAATTATTATTTATTAATATTTTATAATCAATCCCACAGGAAAATCTTTTCCTTCTGTAATAGAAGGCAATGAGGATTTATGCACAATACATTGTGTCCATTCATTGAGTTTTATATGTGTTTAAAATATTACATCAGAAAAAGGTTTTGTGCATTAGAGAAATTCAGGATGTGGAGATTGTGTCAGACATTAAATAATTGAGCTTTTCAGCTGTATCACACGGGGTGTAACACAATTTTACAGCTGCAATGTTTGTGCAGGAGTTAATTGTGGTGCCTGCAGAAATTGAGAATTGTATTCCAGCAACACGATTTCTTTCTTTTCAGTTCAGACACCTTAGATATAAATAATTAACAAAATTCAGGAGTAATTGATATTTTCTACAACTTTATGTAGGTAGAGGTAGAATTTAACTAAACCCTCAGTACATTTCCAGTGTCACAGTCAGCTTATGACTTCAAAGACAACAGAATTTGTACCATATGTGTCAGGAGTAGCTTGGGAATGTATAAAATAACATCTTAAATGCACTCACACTGTGTATTTCCTTTTTAAGTTATATTTTTCAAAAGAGAAGTTTTTGCTGGATGCTGTTATGCTCCTCACTCTGAGTATAGATGTTCCTAAAAGCATTAAAAATAAATGGTCAACTCCTTTAGCAATGTTTGCTTGTGAATTTTAATTCACTTTCTAGATACTTCCTATCTGTAATTAGCTCCACTATTCTACAGCCAGAATTAAGTACTTCTGCAATAACCAACAAAGGAGCTTCTGGAATCACCCTGTTTTTGCCACAGGAGCACAAGTGTGAGGATCCACCCAGAATTCCCTTCTCCACCTGTTTATTTGATGGAGAACACTTCTTTCCTCACCAAAGTGTGTCTGATCAGATGCCCCCAAAGCAGTGCCTGTCCCATAATTCTCCTTGGAGACAGTGCACAGCTGCTGCAGTGAGTATTAGCTGCTTCTTAGGCTTGGTCTTTTCTTTCAATCAAAATCCCAGATGGCCAGGGCTCTTTCCCAGCACCCTGCTAAATATGAGCCTGCTCCAGGTGAAGAGGTGATCTAAGTCCATGTAATTCTGCTTTAAGTGCAAAAATCCCACACTGAGCTCGATTCCTGCTGTTTGTCTCCAGTCCCTCAACTGGCCAGACTTGATCCAGTGTGGCTGGAAACAGGAATTATTGTGCTTGTGTCTGTCAGGGCCTGAGTCCTGGGAAGTGCCTGAGGCTCCTCCAAAGCTCCCACTCGTGCCCAGTTGTGCCCAGTTGTGCGTGCTCTGGCTCTGCAGTGCTGCTTTCCCTCTGCTCACATCCCCTGGGAGACTTTCCATCATCAGGGACTGCTGCTCCTTTTGGAGTGACAGCATATCCATACCCAACATCAGCACAGATCTCTCACATTCTAACTGAGCTTCTCTGTTGAAAAACAGTGATCAGGGACAGGAATTTGGTCAGCATTCCCTTGCAGGCCTGTGCCCCATGGATTTTGGGGGAATGACTGGATTTGGCACTCAGTGCTCTGGGCTGGGTGACAAGGTGGGGATTGTCCCACATGGGACTCAGTGAGCTGGGAGTTCTTCTCCAGTGATTCTGAGATTCTCTGCTGTGGTGTGAGGACACATCCCAAAAGGTTGGAATTTTACAGAACTCTGCAGAACCCCCAAGTTTCCCTCAGTTTGTCCCTGGGACAAACATGGAGGGGATGGGGTTATCTCATTCCAGCCCCATCCCCTCCATGCTGAGGAGGAGGATGGAAGCTGAACCTGGTGGTGCCTCAGGGCCAGAGGAATCCAGAGAAGGGATGGACACAGGCACAGAGCCTGTGACGGGGCTGGGATCATCATTAGCATTAGCGCTGGTGGATGCCACCTTTGGCTCTGCACAATCTACTGAACTTTGAAATTATTGCAGAGAACTGGAGAATTGTCCAGCCCCAGAGGTTTGCTGAGAGCTGAGTCCAGCTGACAGGGACTTGGCTTTGCCAGGTTGTTTCCAGGCTGTTGGAAGCACCACGTGCTGAATTCCAGCATTTCCTTTACATGGCCTTGATGCCTTCAGTTTTATCTCCCCTGTATTTCAGGCTCTGCTGCCCAGGGGTGCNAGCAGGGACACAAAACAAATCCTGTCCCTGCTGCACCCCAAGGACAATGGGACAACTTTCAGCCTCAAAAGCACAAACAAGGGGGGGCTGAAGGGACAAAACAAGAAGGGTGGGACTTCATCACCTGCAGCTGGAATTGGACAACTGAACCCCAACGTGCAAATGGACTCAAACTTATAAAAATGTGAGACCTCGTGACCATTTGTCCATTTTGTGCCCATTTTGAGCCCATTTTGTGCCTGTTTTGTGACCAATTTGGGTCTGTTTTGTGACCATTTTGGGTCCATTTTTGTGCCCATTTTGGGTCCACCTTGGGTGCAGCCCTGGCCAGGCTCTTGTCCTGCCCAAGGTGTGCCCCAAAGACCTTTCAATAAATATCTGTTTTATTCTCCAGCTCTGTCCAGCCTCTGTTCCAGCTCAGCCTTCCCAAGGCATCAGCCTTTTCAGGTCAAAATAACCCAAAAATAATTGTTTGATTTAACAAGTCAAACTTGAAGCTGCTTTCTGATTGTACCTTAAATTTCTCCCTTTCCTGCCCCGGAAAGTCAAAACCAGAACTCCAGGGAGTGAAATACAATTGCAGCACTAATATTTATCCCATTGAAAAATGAATAGGCAGGGCTCCTTTCCCCCCAATTTTTCAGAGTTGTGTTAAGCTCTGCTGTCTACATCTGAGGTTTTTGCAAAGTTTTAATGATTTTTCATTTGTCTCTGCTCACTTCAATTTTTTATTATTCCTCCACAGATCTCCTGTCATTAATTTAAATCTTTGTGGTAATGACAATTCTCAGTTGGAGTTTCAGCACATGCAAGTTTGCATCACTTCAGTTTTATTTTCCTGCCAAGCTCAGCTCTCACTCACAGAGCTGCTCTTCACCACTACCTTGATGACTGGGTTTTATTTATTTTACTTCTCTCATGAAGCAGCATTTCAGATAAATTTCTTTTTAGTTTATTTTTTCATCCTATTCCATCAGTTTGCTTTCTCTCTCATTCCTCTTTAAAACATTTTATCATTCTTCCTCAAAACTGCAACACCTTCTGAGGGATTTTTTTTCCCTTAGACTTCATTTTCATGTTGGTTACTTTTTCTTCCAGAACACATCATAAAAGAGCTCAAAATCCAGCCTATTGCCAGTCTTTGTGGAATAGTCTAGACTTAACAGTTCATTACATTTGCCTTTAATGGCTGTTTTGCATTCTGCTTTATTAGCACTGTGTGTTTATTTTCAGGCTCAGTGTGGATGTGCAGCCTTGGGATCGGATGGATGTCCAGGAAACTCCAGTGGATGGAGTGGAAAAATTTTAATTTTTGGCCCAGTTGTTGATTGGAATAAAGTTTAGCTCTTGGGAAGGAATTCCTGGCTGGAAGGGTGGTGATGCACAGGTTCCCAGAGGAGCTGTGGCTGCTCCTGAATCCCTGCAAGTGTCCAAGGATGGGGCTTGGAGCAGCCTGGGACAGCCTCCCAAACCATTCCATGATTCTGTGATAAGGAAAAAAAAGATTAAATCATTCAAATGTCTTCAGGAACAGGTGAGCAGGAGTCACCTGCTGATGCCTTTCAGGTGCTTTATTATGTAAATTCTCCTTGCTGAGGACAATTCTGTGCATTTTTGAGCACCCCAGCCCCAAACATCTGCCAATCTCACCTGGGGTTCTGCTGGCAGATCATCTAAATGCTAAGGGGGTGTTGGTAAACACCTGAGAATGCTTGGCCACAATCAGCTTTGGCAGTTGTTCTGCAATTCTGAATGGAAATTCAGAAATGAGTAGTTCTCTTTCAACCCCAAATTGAATTTTGAGACAAATCTTTATTCTGGGCAAAGTAATTCTGGGCTTTCAGTTTTGNTTCTGCAATTTTGAATGGAAATTCAGAAATGAGTAGTTCTCTTTCAACCCCAAATTGAATTTTGAGACAAATCTTCATTTGAGGCAAAGTAATTCTGGGCAACGTAATTCTGGGCTTTGAGTTTTGGAGATTTGGATATTTAGGGCTGTAAAAAGAAGTTTTTAAAGTGGTATCATTTCATCTAAGCTTGCACTAAATGTCCAGCTTGTCCATTTAGTGTTGGTCTGTTCCTCATATTTTAATGAAGCTTTAATTTTGATAAGCCACTTCCAGTCCTCTGCACCTGATGATTTCCCCAGGAAAAAGGATTTTTTTTTTTTTAGGCTGGAGCTTTCCTTTTCTGCAGCTCCATCCATCATTCCTGGGGTTGTTTAGAATCAGTTTGACAGACTGGGGCTGGATGCAGCAGTTGAGATCCCAGGAAGTTCCAGAAATCCTGCTCAGCTCAAGGCTGGGAAGGAGCCAGAGTGGAGCTGCTTTGGGAATGTGGAGCTCTGTCCCTTAACCTTTCACTTCATGGAAGCTGCATCATTCTCTTCCCTTTCTTTGGGCTTTTGCACATTTTCTGCAAAGATTCTGGAAGCAGAGAACAAGGAAAACCCCCTCAACTTCCAACCAGCTCAGGAATTTCTCCTGCAGACTCATTTTCCCTGGGGTTTTACTCTAATATTGACCAAACCCATCGAGCCTTTATGTAGCACAACCTGAATTTTGGCAATTGCTGGTAAAACCAGTTCTTATCACCCTGAACAACTGACATTTGAATTTATTTTTAGTTTCCCTCAATGGGAATTTTGAGCTCCAGACCATTTGTGTGCCCCTGGAATACTTAAAACCTGTTTCTTTTTGGGTGTTGGGCACAGTGGGCAACACACAAAGTGTGTCTGTCACCAAATTTTGCTCAAAGGGGCCCCAAATCTTTGTTATCATCAAGAAGGAAGGCAAGATCATTAAAAGTAATTATCCAGAGCCTGCTACTTGTTAATTACTTGTTAGTTCATTATTTGAGACTGTGCTCAGAGTATATCCTGCCTGGACAGTAGCCTACAGGTTCTGAACATAATTTTATTCATGTCTTTGAAGCAGTCTATTACCTATTTAAAAATACTTCCAAATGTAATTATTTTAATGATTTTTAATCCTACAGGATACATTGCTAATTATTACTGATATTATAAATTTATTTTATTGTACGGGGTGGATTTTGCCTGACGAGTTTCGGGGTTTTAATTAAAAGTTCNTAACCAAGGCTCAGACCTGCCATGGATTGTCCCATGGAATTGGTGTTGGATAATCAAGGCTGATTGTCATGGATTGTCCCATGGAATTGGTGTTGGACGATCAAGGCTCTCACACAGAATTTGTCTCCCACAATGAACAATTCCATCAGCCAGGATGTGACAAACTGATGTGACCTTACAAACTTCTGTTTTTCAGTGAGATTGTGCTCCAGAAGTGACCAAGCTCCCAGGAAACTGCTGCCCAGTGCAGGTGCTGGAAACATGGAAAGATTTGAAATGTATAGGAAATGAGGAGGGGAGGTGGGAGAGGGATCTGAGAGGCAGAATTGAGAAGGTGAATCCAGGAGTGCTCAGATGGACCAGGAGTGGGGCTGCCTGGGAGGGCTGCAGGAATTTGGGGCACTGGGATATTGGGGTCTCTTTGTAGCTCAGCCCTTGCCCTTTGGACATCACAACCCTTTCATACCTCACAGTGCCATTCATTAAATCCATTTGTTAATTAATAAATTACAGAAATTAAATCTGTTAGAACTCTGCTAACATCCCTGGCTGTGCTCTGAGCTATGAAAGATTCTGTTTAAAGCCGTGCAGATCAGTTTGGAGCCCTGACACTGCTGCGTTTGCTCATTAACAGGATGACTTAATTAAACCCTTTCCTACCTACAGCAAAACTGTGTCCATCAGAAGGTTTGTGACCAAGTGTGGGCAAAGCTGGAATTGCTGCAGAAGGCTTTGGAAAGGCTGGGAGTCACAGTGCAGCTTTGTGTGGGACACCTGACACAAGCAGGGGCACAGAGCAGTGACACTGCTGAGAAAAGCAGGAGGCACTGGAATATTGCTCATATTTAGCAATAGGAATATTTGAGCAGCCTGCAGCCATCTGGTTCTAGTCAACATGTCCACTGCTGAGGCTTTAGTGAGCAGAGATCCTTCAGCTCTTCCCATTCTTTCACCTCTTATGTTCATTCCCAGGAAGAAAAGGCTCCGGAAGAAATGCTGGGAATTCAGACGTTTCGCCACATTGCACAACAAGGGTGATTAAAAAAATCCCCAACAAACCC